>JACYXH010000321.1:0-17500 GCA_026745465.1 Lota lota | reverse complement strand
GTAGCAGACACCACCGCCGGTGCTGAATTCTATGAAAAGAAAACAGACCGGGACTTCCGACGTCGAACGAGAAAACGACAAGGAAAGAATAGGTACTCGTAGAACGGAAGACCGTACTGACGAGAGCATAACCAAATAGTCTACCTCTCTCCCCTGCCCGATGCGCTAAGGGAGGCCCAGAGAGGGAAACGACTCGATATGGCGAACAGGACAGAACAAGACGTTAATACGGACCCAGAGCCAGTGGATTCCCCGACTAGTGCGCTTCAAGGACAAGAAGAAGAACAGGACGATGAGGATAGGTCAGATTTGGACGTAGGGACCTCAGAGTTAGGAGGAACGTTGGACCCAATAAGACTACCTAGACACAGTATTGGACCATGTAGGGTTTTATTATATGGAGGAGGTCCTCAGACATGGGATCCAGCCATAAAGTCGATGATAGAAAGACTACATACAGTGAACGCTGAAATCCTTTTCCCAGCCATTGCCAAGGACCTCGCGGACAAAGGCTTCTATCGATGTCATCAGCCCGAGCGGGGAGAACCCGTGATTATCATACCAACTGGACCAGGAGATTTGACCAGAGTAGTGGGAAGAAAGAAATGGTTGAGCGACTGGGTTGAGAGACTAGAAAATAATGGTGAGAGATGGGGAAACATAAAAGTCCTAATAAGCCCCAATAATACTCTAGATGGATGGGTAAGTTTTATCGCAAAACTTATGAAAATAGACGCTATACGCGTGGATGAAGACACGAAGCCCGTTAAAAACCATAGACATTACGAAAAAATAATCGAACAATTAGAAACATGGTGCCGGAAAATGGAGGAAGACGCAATTAGTGTAATATCAGTCCGTTCACATGTTTATGATGCACATGATAATGACCACGACTCTGAGTCCTCAGGTGAAGAGGAGGAGCCTGAAGAGGGACCGTCCGGAGGCAGGCAGAGCCCCTACACAGGGAGGGTAAAGAGACGATCAGAGGAGTTAGAGCCCCTCGACCCGCCCGAAGAGTTGGAACAAACGGGATATTTAGACCTACTGTCCACGTTGCGAGAGGGAACCATAGAAGAATTAGAGGCACGTCATAGGGAGATAGCAGAAAGAATACAAGAGATTAAGGATAGTGACATGACTAAAAAAGGAAGAATAGGAAAAAAAAGAAGACTTGCCCCCCCAGCACTCCCCCCAGGACGGACAGCGCTCCAACCCCAAAGAAAGCAGTGAAAAAGGAAAAACATCAAGAAAATCTCATACCAGATTATGAATATCGACAACCACTCCAACCCGTACCTGGACCTAATAGAAAGAAAGTGAGACCATGCGGAACCACTCTAATTAGATGGGAAGGAGACCCATGGAAACTAGATGGAGATGTCCTGATAGTCCTCACAGATAAAACCTTACAAGCCATAAATAGCTCTTTCGCGGAGCAAATGATAACGCAGGCAGGAAGGAAAGGATATAGAAAAGAGGTGCACGAGGAACTTAAACGGACACCTAGGCAATGGGCTAGGGTAACCAGTGGAGGAGAGACAGATTACCATTCAATAATACATGTCCCTATACGGAAAAGCCCACCGAACGAAACATTAACTGAGTTACAGGAGAAAATTATAGGCGCACTAAGGGAAGGGCTCTTACGCGCCGCCGAACAACAGTCGAGAAGGACGGTGATCTGTAATGATGCGGTCAGGCAGGATAATATGGATTGGAAGGAGGCAGAGAAAATTATTCTAGCAGTAGAAGCAAATCTGTACGGACATGCGACAGCTGAAGAAGAGGCCTGTGAGATAGTGCAGGTAACTCATCCAGAGCAAGCACAACAACAGAGAGAACAAATAATCCAAAGACTAAGCAAATTATCTATAGAGAAGAAGAGCCCGGAGGACTATAGTATAGATCAGGAATCCTATGAGTTAGGTACCAGTGAGGAAGAGGCAGTGAGCACAGTGAAGAGAGTTGATTATTCTGATTCGACGGCACCTAGTCTTCAACTCCGTGATCACCAGAAAACCCCCAAAAGGAACCTAGATAAGCTTAGAAAAAGCCCGGAACCAAGACAGCTATGGAGCACACCTGAAGAGCAACTGTCTAGAGAGAACATATCTACTCCAAGATCAGAACACGTCTCAGAGCCTTTAGCGGAGCCTGAAGGAGAGGATAGAAGTGACCATCCCTCCTGGGTCTCTACAGCAGAGAAGGGAATGAAAGTGACTGACTTAAGAACAGGTTATCATAGGAGACCCACCGCTAAAGTAGAGCTGTTCGATATCACAGCCCATACCAGGAAACATGCGAGAGAGGAAGGGTATGGACCGTTAGTAACATACGATGGAAGGAAAGTCTATATGCCAGAAGTAGGACAGAAGAACCGTCCGATCCCTGATAGTTGGAAGGAAGGTTGCGAGGACCCATTAACATTAGAGGTAACCATGAAAAAAGGTGAATGGGCAAACATTGTGATGATGCCGTCGGTAGCCACTTTGATTGATTGCGGGAGCCTCACAAAAAACTTTAGGAACACGTTAGTACAGGTAGTATATGATGCGCTAAGGTATAAATTAAAACCAGTAGCGATACGGGCCGCTCAGAAAGAAAAAAGGAAGGAAACCGACAATTCCCCAGATGAAGATTCAGAACCAGAACCTACACCTCCAATGCCTACTGCTCTCCCGACAAAGGCCCTAGTTGAAGAACATATACCAACTGTCTCTACTCCTCAGTATCAGTTACAGGGGATTTCTCGATTTGATCCCCCAAAACCTATGTCTGTAGGAGTTATTAGCCCCTTACATGGACTGCAGTTGTTGAATTTAGCAGTACCCGAACCAGGACCAAATGAGGACAGAATTAGATATTTGAAAAGAGTGTGGACCAAGGTGAAGAATAATCAGGATTGCGGGGAAGCGGCAAAACGATTATGGTTAGGGAGAGTAACAGGAGAGGACGTGAGTGATCATGAACCGGCTCAAAAACATTTCGATAGAATGGTGACTATAGTGGAGGTCGACGAAGAAGACGAGTTAATTCATCGAAGCCAGGAGGCGCTTAACAACGGGCAACCCTTAGCAACTGTATGGCATCAAGTACAAAATCAGGTAACCACAAATAGAACTCTACCAGTGTTAAAAAAGATCATGACAGGGCGTAGATCAGAGGCGACTTTTCTATGCATGACCTCGGAGGATGTGACACCACGAGATGTGGAAAGAGCAGTAAAAAAATGGGATTGTGAAGAACATCTGTCCCGAGAAAAACGCCTTCGGGGAGCACAGCCCGCCAACTATGGACAGGGAAATAGACAGAAACGAGAAAGCGCATCATCTTCCCAGCGAAGCCCTTGGAGAGATGATAGGAACTCCGAGCCTTATGCTCAGCAAGAAGACCATTTAGCTCGTAGTCAGCCTAAACCACAGGACCAACAACGGACGAGGACCTTCCACCAATCATATTTTGACCGACAGAGCCCTATAGATAGAGGATTTGGAGGAAAAAGAGACACTCAACCGCCACGGAAACCACAAGAAGGGTCACCCCTAGGAGGGGGAAGGCCACTCACCGGTAGGAAACCCCAATACCTCTCCATGAAGATTACCTTAAATTAGATAAGGCAGGGAAGGACGCTCTCCGAGCCGATCGGGATCGAGCGGCCGGAGGGCCTAAGAACTGATGGAACCACAGGTACGGGTCACGATAGACGGTGCGTATTGGGAAGGGAATAATATCTATACTATAGTAGATGGAAAACCTTACCTAGTAGACACCGGAGCAGAGGTGTCAATGACCCGTAGAAACCTGAAAATAATCGGACACCTAAAAGTACAATTAGCCAATGGTGAAACAAGAACTATGCCATGTGGCATCTGGAAAGGAGTAATATGGCTCATAGGCCCTAATGATTTAGTTACCATAGAGGATTTACAGGAATTACAGAAACCAAAGAGGAGAAGACGTCCCATGAGAAAAAGATTATTAAATCTTCAAACTAAAGTGCTTAGAATTGGACTTACACCTGATGACCCTATTGTAACGCGATCATGGTATAAAACCATTAATGTACCCACCACCATAGAAGAAAAAGTCAAGGAGAGCGATTTCACTGAGCAGGGAAAAGGAAAATTAGGGGACATTATAAAAAAGGCGAAAATCAGCCACTTTAAAAATGATTGTGGAACGTTATCAACACATTATACTCACACTATTATAGGAGGAGTACACCCGGCCGTGCGCCAATATCCCTTACACCCGGATGCCATAAAAGAAATGGATTTGATCGTAAACGAATTAACGGCATTAGGAATAATAAGAGAAGAACCCAATCCTATGACAAATAGTCCCATACAAGCCGTAAAAAAGCCTGATGGCTCATGGAGACCCGTGATCAATTTTAAAGCCTTAAATAGAAGAACAGTGGCGAATAAAGCAAGTCTGATAAACCCACAAGGAGCCTTGAAAACACTGAAGGTTAGAAAATTTAAATCCTGTATAGATTTAGCGAATGGATTCTTTTCCCTACCATTGGCAAGACCATCTCAAGCTAAAACAGTATTTACGCACCGAGGAAAGGCATATGTGTGGCAAAGATTGCCCCAAGGCTACAAAAATTCTCCTAACGTGTTCCAGTCCGCGGTAATGGAAGTGTTGGAAGGACTCCCAGTCACTATCTATATAGATGATGTGTTTATTGCCAATGATACAGAAGAGGAACACCTGGAGCTTTTGGAGAAAGTAATACAACGTTTATCGGACGCAGGGTTGAAATTGAATTTAACCAAATGTCAATTTGGCAAGTTTCAAGTAAATTATTTAGGTTTCCAAATCTCCACGGATTTAGGTTTATCAGATGGATATAGAAGTAAAATTGAGAAAATAACTCCTCCAACAACCATCAGAGAATTACAACAAATACTAGGCCTATGTAATTACGTACGAGATCATGTGCCAAGCTACCAGAAATATGCCAAGCCCCTATATGCATGTCTACGGAAAAAGGACGAGACAGATTTCCAATGGACGGCAACGGACCAAAACAACCTCGAAATACTTAAAAAAGCAATCAGAGAGGCAGTACGGTTGCAACCAAGAGATCCTACGACACGGTTAGTGGTAGAAATCAACCTAGAAGACACTGACGCCGTAGTAACCGTATGCAACGAAGGAAAACAACTAGTAACCCTATGGAGTTATGTGCTAACTACAGTAGAGCAGAAATATCCAGCTGAAGAAAAAGAACTAGCTGTGATAGCACGCTATTGGAGCTCACTGAAAGACCTAGCACAGGGACAACAAATCAAGATAACCACACAAAGTAACGTTCATAGGTTCTTACGTAAAGGGACTATAGAAAGTACCAAAGCTACTAATACCAGGTGGGGAAGATGGGAGGACATTCTTCTAGACCCCGATTTGGAAATTGGTACAATACAACAAACATCCCAGAGCCCGGAGAAACAAGAGCCTAGTGAAATAGGACAATATGAGTGGACATTGTATACGGATGGATCCAAGAAGGCACAGGATCATCAAGCCTATTGGGGATATATCCTATATCATAAAGACAGAGAAATCTGGCGACAGAGAGGAAAGGTAGAAGGTAGTGCTCAAGCGGGAGAAGTAACAGCTATTCTAGAAGGACTTCTCGAACTAGAGAAACGACATATAAAAAGGGCTAGAATTATCACTGATAGTCATTACTGTGTACAGGCGCTAAAAGAGGACCTCACAATCTGGGAAGAAAATGGGTTTGAAGGAGCGAAAGGAAAACAAGTAGCGCACTACGAGTTGTGGACCAAGATAGCACAGATGAGACACACGCTAGATTTAGAGGTGATCCATCAAAAGGCCCACACCAAGGAAGGGGAACACTGGCAAGGGAACCAAAACGTCGATCGCTACGTTCAATTAAGGAAAGTTGTGTTCGTCGATATCGAGGATTGGGAAGAAACCCCGTTGGGGAAAGTAGTCCCAGACAAGTCCGTGGAAAAGGTCGTGCTGGCCGTCCATGAGGGATTGGGCCATGCCGGAGCCAAACCAACACGGAGGGAATTGGTGGAAAGTAGGCTCAGTATCACAGATAAGAAGATCCGGCAGGTCCTAAAAAACTGTGTGAAGTGTGGACAATACAATGCCGGACGAAGAGGACAAAGAGTAGATGGTCTCACCATAAAAAGTACCATACCTTGGGGTTCAGTATGTATGGATGTAGCTGGCCCTATGGGTATTAAGGGAACAAAAGGTGAGAAATACATAATTGTATTAGTAGATTCAATGTCAGGATATGTGACGGCCAGGGCAGTTAGAGCAGCCAACGGCAACAGTGTAGTCAATATGTTGATACAAGTTTGCAGTGATTTGGGAGTTCCCAAGGAATTACGAACCGATAACGGCTCCCATTTTCGTAACAAACAAGTGGATCAATGGTGTCAGCAGCACGGAGTGGAAAGGATCTATTCGCCCCCATATACTCCTCAAGCCAACGGGGTAGTAGAAAGAACAATAGGGCTAATTAAATTATGGATAGGAAAAAATGAAAACACTAAGTTATGGAGTACTAAAATGGTGGAAATCGGACAGTCATTGAACGACCGACATCGTGCTCAGAGACCCTCCCCTTCCCAGGAGCTAAATC
The DNA here is from genome assembly GCA_026745465.1 of Lota lota. Taxonomy (NCBI): domain Eukaryota; kingdom Metazoa; phylum Chordata; class Actinopteri; order Gadiformes; family Lotidae; genus Lota; species Lota lota. Next base: position 10,863 of record JACYXH010000321.1, on the reverse strand, counting down.
AACGCCCCTTCTCCTCAGAAAAGGTGGGACGGCTTCCAAAGCTCAAAACAGAGGTGGACCAGCCAAAAATACCTTTTTATGTAGGACAACGAGTCTGGGTGAAGGCAAGAGATCATCCCTCCGGAACAGCTGTAAAACCTAAATACGAAATACAAGATATTGTGACAAGGATCATCGATAGTAACACAGTGTTGTTAAATAAGAAAGGGATACAAGGAGTGAGCCAACTCAAACCGATTTCAGACTAAGGACGACTAGGAATCACGATGGCAAAACAGATAGGGAAGACAACCTCATCATTACATAATGATGATAGACGTACAAGATTAACCGAAATACCATACATCAAATTGGCCAATGTGAAAGCAGCAGTAATCCTACGAAGAGGAATTGAAGGAATATGGGCTGGAAGAGCCCTGTCCAAACTACATTATGCCCGTCGAGGCTACCTGACGGGATTTTTAGAATTGTTTGTGTGGCGAAAAATAGGGAGTACATGTATCCTCTGTGGTAAGGACACGGGATTGTCCGTCCTATACGAGGGCCCAGGGAAGCTGAGACCCATGGCTTTTAAACCAAAGAAAGAAGAGATGCAGAACTTAATGCCAGCCCCGGTAAAAGTAATGGATGCAATTATTTGTGGAAACTGTCGCATTAAAATACTCCCAAGGACTATGGTATACACTCAATGGAGCCTAGATGACCCTCTGTCACGGAACTCGAGATGCAGATGTGAATGGGATGGCGAAAACATCAAGGATTGTGACTGGTGTATAGAGATGATGGAGGACGAACGTTTACGTAGTCTACCACCAGCAGAAGGATGGGAGGTGAGGCGGTTTTTTGAACCACTGGAAGAAATGACTCCAGAGCAAAAAGTTGGGTTTGCACCCATTCTGCCGCCATTATCCGAGGATAATAACCTTTCCCATACAGATACAGAGATGGAGATAAAAATCTCTATGATATACCCAGGCCATTAGGGACTGTAGTACCCTCTGCAATCCTCGTCTCCTGTTCAGATAGTGCTCAAGAGCAAACGGAGGATACGAGTTGCCACGGTCAGTCAGAAGAGCAAATGTTCCAATCCTTTGAACGTGCAGCCCCGACTGCTCCCCCGGCCTCTTGTATGAAGGACAACCTTTCACGCTTAGAAGAAGCAATTCGACATTGTTGGCCGGAGGATCAGACGTTTTGTGAGGAAAGACAACCACCAATGGGAGCTACCCACCACAAGAAAGGATTTCGGGTGTACCGTGAGCCTGCCCAATACCTCCAATTAGCCAGTATGGAACAACTGCCCGAGGATCAACAAGAAAGGGCTATACGGGCAGGGTGGTCTGGTCCGTGGGAAAATACGGACTGGGCTCGGTTAATTAATGAAGTCATCCGAGATCCCAATATTCCTGTTACCCCCTTACAAATATCCAAAGAAAGAGGAGTTTCCACAAGTCATCTCAAATACTTAGCCACTACATTAGATGGATGGGGAAGTCATGAATCTATGGCAATACTGAAAAGAAAGCCATTCAAAGTAACCCCTGAGGATTGGCGACGAGAAGGGGTTTTGCAGCGGCCGGGCACAATAGCCAATAGAACAAGTCAACCCTGGAAACCGGAGGACCACCTAGAGGTGGAGCTTATAGTACAGATGGTAATCGTGCCCTACAAAAATATCCAGTCTGTGGGCGCTACAGTCGTAGTACTAAGACGTGTTTCTCCTGACGAGATACCATCTAGTGAGAACGTACCAATACCACCTCCGACTACACAGCAGAGATGGATGAAATGGATGAAATGGATGAAATGGCGGAAAGACAAGAGACCTCAAAGACAGTAAATCTAGACACAGCAGGACGACACAGACAGACCCGACCACTAAAACCCAGACAGAAAACTCGACGGACCGAACAAGGTAATATTGTAATACCATTACGATATGAGCAAGTACCCTTAGACGAACCCACAAAAGATTGGGATTACCACAGACAAGCCTGCGGAACAGCAGCATATTATTGTACTAATGAAACCCAGGAAAGAGCACTGGATCTCACGAATACAATACCAAACAATTTCGTGCAATGCATTATGTCTCCTGTGACCCTGGGGAGATGGCGCATACAACAGATAGGGAAACAAGGAGGTTCCCAACCAGTCCAACGGATTCCTTTTGACTTTCCCTGGATCATTAATAGCGTAGACTTGCTATTTGAAGGGATAAGGTTTACCCTAAGATGGGGTCCAAATTATGCCGATCCTATCCAACCGCTATACATAGAAATATTGTGTGGGGTAATGTCCATTTGGACCACGGATCCGTTTATGAGGAACTGCATCAGGGATAAAGTAAGGAATTCAGAGAGAGTGATTTTCAATCAAACCTTACCCTTAAGAGTAAAGGATACGGGCCATATTAAGGAATCCCAGTTCGATTTCCACTGTTGTCGGCCTCTTTTTCTCCCAATACATGATCCAAGCCCAAGAATGGACCCAGACATATTACATGAACGCTGGGGCTTATTATGGACCCGTACAGTAGAACTTCAATTAGACCGAACAAGGAAGGACGGACGGTCAGCCTCTTGCAATGTTCTATGGGCCTCTTTGATCCTGGCCAAAGGAACAGGGCCGGATTGGAGACACACGATCAGTTGTTATCACGGGTTGGCTGCCATGCTATGGGCGGAGAAGTTCACATTGAAACCACCTATGTGCACCTCTGGCAACATACGCAAGTTTTATCCCACTTTACGACAGGAAATCATGCAATGCCTGGAACAGACCCATCCTATACCTGCCGACCGTAGACATCCGATTTACAACTTTTACGTGGGTGCTCGGCCGGTACATGACAGGCTTAGAATTGCGACCTGGAGGTGGGGTTGGAAAGGTTTAGACCACACCCTCCTACACCACCCGGAGCTATTGCAGGAGTTATTAAGGGAAGGAGCCACCCCGACGCAGCACTCATAACGCTTGGACGTCTCACTTGCAAGGATGTCGGACGACGGCCTGCATGAAAGACATTTGTTGCTACACCCTGATGCTGCTAAAACCCCGAACCCCAATCAAGAACAACCAGTAAAACCCAACAAGATTTCGAAACATAAGACTACTATATTACTCTTCATAGCCTTAGCTGTTATGACCATCATTTGTTATGCTTGCGGTGTTGACTCCTGGACCCGATCTCATGTGGCGGCCTACTACAAAGTCTACGAAAGGATTCCAGATGAAATGTTGGATGGCAGAAGAACAGGTTTTCAATATGGCCTGGGATAATCAAACCAGCCAAAACAATGACACCTACAACTCCACCGCAGAGATATATTGGAATGGTGGTCACGAGCCCAAGGAGTAGACCCTCAAACTGCTCAATGCATGCTCAACCTAACAGCTAACTGCACAACCAAACAGTACCATTATTATAACCAATCAGGGTTAGTACTAGTGGAGATACTATCTATCACCCAAAATGAGGTAGAAATCCGCATGTTAAATTTAACCAAGTTACGAGTCAAACAAGCTGCCTGCACATGGATGCAAATCGTGGACACACCGCCCAAGATCTATTGCAATTGGAGTTGCATTCCCATCCCACCAGCCTTCACGTATGGCTACTGGCGTTCCGATGTAGAATACCCCTCGACGGAGGCAGCAGTAGCCTGTTATGGTCTCTTCTCCGTATGGGATTCATGGAGCGATTACGACTTACAATGCCCCGCTTCTGATAAAGATATTGCCAACAGATATCGCAAAGCTATTCAGCGTTTAGGTAATATCTCCTCTACCCCCCAACCTGGAACCTCACCAACCCAGGTAGCGAATACTCGACGACGACGCACCAGGAAACGCTTAACCCACGCTCCAAACATCTCTGCTGTTCTAGACGCATTAACCCAGCATAGTAATCGTACGTATGACCAACGAATTAGAACGGCGGTTCACTGTACTGCCCAAATGAAAAACCGGCTATTGCCCTGTTATTGGAGTCTGATCACCCCTTGTAGAGGGCAAAACTACATTGTATACTCTCATGTAGAAAAAGGCTCATATAATTATGCTGGAAGGAAGATAATGTTTGGGTCAGCAAATGGACGAGGAGCAGCGGCAGAATTATGGCTCAATAGTTCCTTTCCCTGGATTTGGTATCAAGGCCTTACTTATTATAGCACTGCTATCACCATCTTGGGACGAAGAACGCGAGATCGAAAATATTCACAGGGAGTCCCCATTCAGACGGAAGTCACCTCGTTCAATGTCCAGAAACTACCAACCCCCCAGGATTTATGGAGTGTGCCACCGGGAGATTTCGATAAGATAGATAGGTGTACGGTTAAAAGAATGATCACAGACCTGGACGGAACGACTTTTGTGAATAAAGGATACTCACCACGCTGCCCTATTTACCAGCACATCAACTTAGGTCGCTCTAATTGGTTCTATGATTGCAGTGTCCTTAATGCTTCTCAAACAGTAAAAGGGGCCCTGCAGGGATGGGAAGAAGGACACCTACAGAGATCCTCTGACGTTACCTGGTGGGGTTTTCAAGAAAATGAGGTAGTATCATGGGTTATACCCTGCCTGAACGAAACGACTAATTACTGGGTCCAGTACCAGTTCCTTGCTACTGTCTATTCCCATGACCGCGACATCTGGCCAGGACTCACACAACCCACCGTATATGCTACCCCTCAACCTTGGAGAATGAAATGTAACGCTGCCAACACAACATGTGTTATAGCCTTAGCCAGAAGACCATGTCACACAGTCCCCGGCTGGAAGGAACAATGTACCCGTTGGTACCGCGGTATGGTAGGAAGTGCTTATCAAGGAGCCACATGGGTTAATGTTACGGGGACATGGATCAAAGCTGTACCCCTCCATGGCGGATGTTCCTACGCCCAATCCACCCCACAAAGGCAGAATCTACTTCCTACCGATCTACCATATACTGGACATGGTTTGCTCCAACTAGTTGAAGGACATGCATTTCGTCAAAGTCTCTGTAATGGCACTGAAATCCAGGGCTATGAATGGGTGGGAGTCAATAGAATATACACCAATAGTACTTGCCGATGGCCCACTGAAACTTGGCAGCAATGCGGGGAAGGACAGAATATGCGCGATTGCACCTGGATCGAACGCGCAGGTCTCGTAGTGAAGCTAGTGACGGTAAAAACGGTCGGAACAATTATAGGAGCCATCGAAGAAGGAGCTATGGCCATCGGGAAGTGGATAGTCAATACTATATTAAAATTATTACATATGCTATGGCCCATAATATTGACGTGTTTCTTGGTAGCGATCGCTGTTCTCACCTTTTTTATCTTATTTAAGGCCGGAACGATGGCCGCATTCCAACGCTTATTTGGAGTAGGTGCCCATATAGAAAAGCCGCCGATACAAACCCCTGAGCACCAATAATGATAATATTATCCACCAGACGACTAACAAGACTGACTCTTACAACTGACTATGTTTAAAAACCCCTACCCCGGCTGGGGAAGGAGACGAACCAGGCTCCACCCTCCCAAAAGGGAGGTGGATTCTAGCTGTATATAATCACTTGCATACGGACGCTACGACATAGGAGGTTAGACCATTACGGAGCCTGTCTTAAGACTCTCTTCATATTAACAAACGCCAAATCTCTTACAGTTAGACCATGGAACCAACGGAGGCATCTAATGCTACTTGGCCGGCTAACGTAAGCATACAACAGATTGTTGGTCTTTATTATGAATTACTGTGCTGGATGTGCTATTGTATGCAGGGTTCCTGGAGTGACCCCTTTAGGATCTTTGCCTTATCGATTACTCTTACCCAGCACGTATGCATTATGGTTACAGGACCTTTGGACTTTTGCTTAGGTCTATATATCACTTTTATTTTAGGGATACAGCATGCCTCTGACACTACGTCCCAGAAAGCTCAAGCCCTCATGATCTCGGTCTGGACCATTAGTCAAGTGGTTCAAACGTTTATCCATATGTCCCCTTTGTTCAGTCCCGCTGCCTTACGATACAACTGCCTAGCGATAATGGCTGTTAACGATGGTGCGGTTATGTGGGCCCTTCGTCTTCTGCCAATCCTAGATGTCCCTGTTTGTAGTGACGTGTGTGGTGTTTTACTATGCGCCATAGGGTGGGCCACTGTTTCAGCAGGAGTTTGGGCCAAGATGCTTATGCCGATTGACCAAATATTGTACTTAATTGTTTGTGACCTTTTCTTACAAAGAGCCACTCGAGTAAGGGTACAACATACTGGGATCACTAACAGCAGGACAGAGGTATTAGAAATGTCCATGCTTAATGTCAATAATATGCCTCCGGTCTATTATCCACCAATGGAGCCTCCTTATGACGAACCACCAATGTACGAGTAGTCCGTACAAATCGCATCCCTGCTTTCCTGCTTAGCACTATATTAGTAGATATTTATCTGATCCATATATTTACTTATGTTTTTTTGTTACAGGGTTTGGCCGAGTGTTGCATTTGTAAAGCCAGTCCAACGCATGTTCCCTACTTGTGGGATATGGCAGAAAGTATTGTTTGCTGTAATTGCTATAATACTAAAGCCGGATTCTACACCGGTAACGGGATTTTTACTGTCTATGGCCCCCCTCCTGCCTTACCAATGTCCACGTTGCAATATCTTGTAACGTCCCACCCCATTTCTTGGCGTAATGACGCCAGTGCCACAGTTCCGAGTATTGCCCCTTCGGGCGTACGTCGGTATCTGAATGGGTATTATTACCAAGTTTTTCTTGAAGTTTGGTTGCGAGCCCAGGGCTCGGGTACGAGTGTTGCTCGATTAGGGAATGGCACGTATTTTGCTGTTCGTTCGGTTTCGGGCCAGGCCAGTCTTTCCTCTACTGTCCAAATCCCCATTTTTGAGCCACACACAGATTCTGGGGTATCGGACGAACCCTCTTCTCCTATGCTAGATTGGGACCAAACTCTTAGTGAAATGTTGGGCCTCAACGTCTCCCCGATCCCATCTCCCACATCCTCTCCCATTCCCTCTCCAAGGCCCCCTCCTAAACCCTCTCCCCCGTCCTCACCGCTCTCGGTGACGGCTATCCCTAAGTTGGAAAGTGCTCTTGCCCATTTGGTAACGGCACAAGGCGCCCAGTTACCTTCCCCCCCCCGTCTCCCGATTCTAACCCCGTCTCTGCTTACCCCCTACCGCTCACTCCCCCAGACCCAACGTTAGAGATGGATAAAAATCCACTGGACGATGTGTCATTAGGTGACCTTTCGTCATCACCATCCGAGGCGTCGCCACTTCGTTCCGAGTTCCTTGTTTTGGATTCCTGGGGCAACGCCTTGTCTGTAGCCCCTCCCACTGGGTGGGATATGTATGACTAAACGGTATAAAGACGGACAACTCCTCTATGCAGACATCACAGGGCGCTGAACACGGCGAATACTTGTAGACACTCAGGCCTCACCCTATCGCCTTTTACTTTTTATATCTTTTTATAAGTATTTTTGCCTCCCGGACTCATGGCTCATACTGACTCTGCGTTGGACGATGTACTGGACTGGCTGAGTTCTCTTCCTCCGTCACCTAACCCTAGGCCCCTACCCGCCTATGGGCCGTGGCAGCGTAACGGCCTTTTTTCCCCATTGTATCGTCCACGACACTTCCCCGATTCTGACATTGAGAACATGATCCAGGAACGCCTCCGACACATCATGGGCCCAGGATCCCCCCCGGCAACTCCAGTGATCGACGCCCTGGTGCCCCATTTTCCTCAACCTGATAACAGCGTTGCCTATCGCGATCCTCTGGCTCGTCTGTGGCGATGCTGTGGCTGTGGATGGGGCCAATGGACCACCTATCGGGGACTCCGCGGTCACCAAGGCTTGGCTCTTTGTGGTTGGGATTCCTCGGCTACCCGCCTGGGTACCCATCGCTCCCGGGGCTTCGATTGGTCACGTTCCGGCTCCTCTCGTCGGCCTCGGCGGAATTCGGACAACAGTGATGCTCGTTCCAGATCACCCCCCGTGCTGGTTTCCCGGGATCCATCGGCCTCCCTCGACACCTTGGATGTCATCTATCCTCCTGCCCCTCGGGATCACCAGGTCTCCTCCTCTATGCTCCGCACCCTTCTTCTACGTCCCCCTTCCCCTGCGGACGTTACCCTTGGTCCGCATGCTGGACGTAATGGCCTGACCGGGGCTCCGGCGGTTGATTCTGCCTCCGGATATTCCCCGGCCTCTCGCTGAGCTACGTGGACTTCCTGTCCCTGGGTTCCACTGATATCAAGGAGGGGGTGTCAAGTAAGGTTGATTCATCGAAACCCGGACAGTGTCTAAAAACGTGGATATGAGTAATATAACATGAGTCAAAAAGGGATGATGTTATTGTCGATTGATATCTACTGGTATATCCTATGTTAGCCAATAAGCACTGATACAACGACAACTGATTTTATAAGAACACTTGTGTACTATATAAGGGCACTTACTAGGTTGAGCACTGTCTTATGTATACATTTGAAAACACGGGTTCACATTATACTGGTAACAACGTCAAGGCCTCATGATGTATGTAAACCGCGCTACCTTATATCATTTTGTCTTCAACACTGATATATTACTTTTTGTTTGTCTACACTGATATATATCACTTCCTGTTTGTCCTGACCACTGAGATATATCAACTTTTGTCTTCACGCACTGCTGTATGGTCTTATAATCTACGCACTGATGTATTGTGTTGTACTCTAATACGAGGCTTAGATATGAGATTTGGCGTTAACGGATATGGGTTGTTTTGTACACGAGATATGAACTAGGAAGATCATATTCAATGAAGAAACAGGTTTATGATACTATGAGTGCATGTCTAGCATGAAATGCATATCTCAGGCATGTAATGGTGCTTGGGAACATAAGCTCATCCATCAGGTCTAATGTGACTTTCGGATCTTTTTAGGTGCTTTCTCGGAAACCGAATCACTCGGTAATTAAAAAGCCATAATAAAAACAGGTGGTAAATACATAAAGAACCCAGGAGATGGTGGTAATCAAACCACTTAGTGATAGCATAGGACGCCAGATGGGCCAAGAGGAAAAAGTACCTAGAAGCCGAGAGATAAGAACTATACGCGTCAGTAGAAGTGTAATGGAATATTACGACATGAAAAGGGAGGAACTATAAGTCCTATAAAAGAACCTGCATATGAACAGAACGAGGAGGAATCCTTACTACGGGGACTCCATGCAGGACGTCAACCCGGACCTCCGGAAGAAATAAAATAGCCGATAGACGAATAGAACGAATTGGAACAGAAAACCGAAAAGAGATAGAACATTCTCAGAACACCTCGGATAGACATGTGTTTTTAGAAGCTAGCCTAGTATTATTCAATCTCCGGAGAGGATTCCTCCCATAGCTGGGACAGCTATGTAGGCTCACTTATACATGCAAAAGGGACGATTAGGAAAGAAATTGATTAGGTTTTTTCTCAAAACGTAGAAGGAGTTTTTACTCCTTCTGCGCCCCTACGAACTCGTTCGGCTTCTCATCACAAGTAAGCAACATGTGTGATCGTTGTTTTTTCTTTTATTGTCAATTATTATTGGAAAGTATACTTTTGTTTATTTTATACGTTCTTTTGATTTTATATATCGAAGGACTTTTTTAGCAATTTGCAATGTTCCCTCCTATAATCCGCAAGCAAATACAATAAAACAATTTAATCCTTTTTGTCATTTCCCGACATCTTCTTCCTTTGGACATCAATTGGACTGGAGCTGTATCTGACATCGTGATTCTGAGAGGTTACCTAGTCCTCATAAATAAAACATATCCTTAGAGTTGTTTTTCCAAACTCTTAAATAATCCCAGCAAACTTCCAAGCGCACGGATCCCAGAGGAGAGCTACTATACAGACGCGGCCGGTAGCCACGGTCCTGGCCAGGGTTATGCCCAGGGGTAGGGCGCCGGAGCAAGCGGGATAGGCGTCTGGTACAGAGTAGTTAGGGGCTGGGCGAATCTCCTCACCGGCTTGTTCACAACCGTTACTGGACAACAAGCTTCACATTGTGACGGATCTAACACCATGCACACACACACACACACAGATGCACGCACGCACACACACACACACACACACACAGACACACACACACACACACACACACACAGACAACCAGCGAAAGTTCTGTAGTGAAAAGCCATTTCCGTTGTTGCATGGTTAGCATGTGTTTATCAAATCATATGTTTTGGTTGTGTTAATGTAGTTGTTTTGTGCGTACATAGTCTAGCCTACCTCAGCGATGACGGAGAACAAAGTGGGTGATTTGCAGGATAAATGCCAGGTGTAATAGAGCCTAGCTAAGTGCCAGTATGGAAGCAGTGGCTCTCCCAGCTGAAAGCAATGGGTTTCATCTCCAGGTCTCTTTAATTAAAGACCCTTTGCTAATCTGATGGGCATGAGACCCTGATAAACTTGGGGCTAATTTCTATCTCTGACAGGTTTTGAAAGTACAATGAGAGAGAAAGATAGAGAGAGAGAAGGATTATTGAGAAGGAGAGGACTAAAAATATGGGAATATTTTTGTTTTTGCCTAATATCCCAAGAAGTGAACAGAAAACATGGACAGGTGTATCACTCTATCTCTCTCTGACGGTCTCTCTCTCGTTCTCGCTCTCACTCTCTCTCTTCCCTCTCTCTCGATCTCGTTCTCTCTCTCTCTCTCTCTCTCTCTCTCTCTCTCTCTCTCTCTCTCTCTCTCTCTCTCTCTCTCCTCACACACGTTCAGTGTGGATATAGGCACCGGTTTGGGCATCTTAGCCATCCTTGATGTGATTGGGTGGTGGAGTATCCCAGTGACATCTTCA
>JACYXH010000320.1:1400000-1417500 GCA_026745465.1 Lota lota | reverse complement strand
TTCCAAACTCTTAAATAATCCCAGCAAACTTCCAAGCGCACGGATCCCAGAGGAGAGCTACTATACAGACGCGGCCGGTAGCCACGGTCCTGGCCAGGGTTATGCCCAGGGGTAGGGCGCCGGAGCAAGCGGGATAGGCGTCTGGTACAGAGTAGTTAGGGGCTGGGCGAATCTCCTCACCGGCTTGTTCACAACCGTTACTGGACAACAAGCTTCACATTGTGACGGATCTAACACTTGGCGCCCAACGTGGGGCAACTACGAAGAAGAATCGTTGTGCTCAGGAACCCCCAGCTGCGAGAACGAATTCGGAAGAATCCAGAAAGATGTGTACCGTGATGGAGGCGCTCTTTACTGGACCCGAGTGAAGTGCACGGCTGGACAGTGAACGACCCGTGAGGGCATGCAGTAGCGAGCAGCCTCGAAACTAGGTGGGAGGTTTTGTGGGTAGCAGACACCACCGCCGGTGCTGAATTCTATGAAAAGAAAACAGACCGGGACTTCCGACGTCGAACGAGAAAACGACAAGGAAAGAATAGGTACTCGTAGAACGGAAGACCGTACTGACGAGAGCATAACCAAATAGTCTACTCTCTCTCCCCTGCCCGATGCGCTAAGGGAGGCCCAGAGAGGGAAACGACTCGATATGGCGAACAGGACAGAACAAGACGTTAATACGGACCCAGAGCCAGTGGATTCCCCGACTAGTGCGCTTCAAGGACAAGAAGAAGAACAGGACGATGAGGATAGGTCAGATTTGGACGTAGGGACCTCAGAGTTAGGAGGAACGTTGGACCCAATAAGACTACCTAGACACAGTATTGGACCATGTAGGGTTTTATTATATGGAGGAGGTCCTCAGACATGGGATCCAGCCATAAAGTCGATGATAGAAAGACTACATACAGTGAACGCTGAAATCCTTTTCCCAGCCATTGCCAAGGACCTCGCGGACAAAGGCTTCTATCGATGTCATCAGCCCGAGCGGGGAGAACCCGTGATTATCATACCAACTGGACCAGGAGATTTGACCAGAGTAGTGGGAAGAAAGAAATGGTTGAGCGACTGGGTTGAGAGACTAGAAAATAATGGTGAGAGATGGGGAAACATAAAAGTCCTAATAAGCCCCAATAATACTCTAGATGGATGGGTAAGTTTTATCGCAAAACTTATGAAAATAGACGCTATACGCGTGGATGAAGACACGAAGCCCGTTAAAAACCATAGACATTACGAAAAAATAATCGAACAATTAGAAACATGGTGCCGGAAAATGGAGGAAGACGCAATTAGTGTAATATCAGTCCGTTCACATGTTTATGATGCACATGATAATGACCACGACTCTGAGTCCTCAGGTGAAGAGGAGGAGCCTGAAGAGGGACCGTCCGGAGGCAGGCAGAGCCCCTACACAGGGAGGGTAAAGAGACGATCAGAGGAGTTAGAGCCCCTCGACCCGCCCGAAGAGTTGGAACAAACGGGATATTTAGACCTACTGTCCACGTTGCGAGAGGGAACCATAGAAGAATTAGAGGCACGTCATAGGGAGATAGCAGAAAGAATACAAGAGATTAAGGATAGTGACATGACTAAAAAAAGGAAGAATAGGAAAAAAAGAAGACTTGCCCCCCCAGCACTCCCCCCAGGACGGACAGCGCTCCAACCCCAAAGAAAGCAGTGAAAAAGGAAAAACATCAAGAAAATCTCATACCAGATTATGAATATCGACAACCACTCCAACCCGTACCTGGACCTAATAGAAAGAAAGTGAGACCATGCGGAACCACTCTAATTAGATGGGAAGGAGACCCATGGAAACTAGATGGAGATGTCCTGATAGTCCTCACAGATAAAACCTTACAAGCCATAAATAGCTCTTTCGCGGAGCAAATGATAACGCAGGCAGGAAGGAAAGGATATAGAAAAGAGGTGCAAGAGGAACTTAAACGGACACCTAGGCAATGGGCTAGAGTAACCAGTGGAGGAGAGACAGATTACCATTCAATAATACATGTCCCTATACGGAAAAGCCCACCGAACGAAACATTAACTGAGTTACAGGAGAAAATTATAGGCGCACTAAGGGAAGGGCTCTTACGCGCCGCCGAACAACAGTCGAGAAGGACGGTGATCTGTAATGATGCGGTCAGGCAGGATAATATGGATTGGAAGGAGGCAGAGAAAATTATTCTAGCAGTAGAAGCAAATCTGTACGGACATGCGACAGCTGAAGAAGAGGCCTGTGAGATAGTGCAGGTAACTCATCCAGAGCAAGCACAACAACAGAGAGAACAAATAATCCAAAGACTAAGCAAATTATCTATAGAGAAGAAGAGCCCGGAGGACTATAGTATAGATCAGGAATCCTATGAGTTAGGTACCAGTGAGGAAGAGGCAGTGTGCACAGTGAAGAGAGTTGATTATTCTGATTCGACGGCACCTAGTCTTCAACTCCGTGATCACCAGAAAACCCCCAAAAGGAACCTAGATAAGCTTAGAAAAAGCCCGGAACCAAGACAGCTATGGAGCACACCTGAAGAGCAACTGTCTAGAGAGAACATATCTACTCCAAGATCAGAACACGTCTCAGAGCCTTTAGCGGAGCCTGAAGGAGAGGGATAGAAGTGACCATCCCTCCTGGGTCTCTACAGCAGAGAAGGGAATGAAAGTGACTGACTTAAGAACAGGTTATCATAGGAGACCCACCGCTAAAGTAGAGCTGTTCGATATCACAGCCCATACCAGGAAACATGCGAGAGAGGAAGGGTATGGACCGTTAGTAACATACGATGGAAGGAAAGTCTATATGCCAGAAGTAGGACAGAAGAACCGTCCGATCCCTGATAGTTGGAAGGAAGGTTGCGAGGACCCATTAACATTAGAGGTAACCATGAAAAAAGGTGAATGGGCAAACATTGTGATGATGCCGTCGGTAGCCACTTTGATTGATTGCGGGAGCCTCACAAAAAACTTTAGGAACACGTTAGTACAGGTAGTATATGATGCGCTAAGGTATAAATTAAAACCAGTAGCGATACGGGCCGCTCAGAAAGAAAAAAGGAAGGAAACCGACAATTCCCCAGATGAAGATTCAGAACCAGAACCTACACCTCCAATGCCTACTGCTCTCCCGACAAAGGCCCTAGTTGAAGAACATATACCAACTGTCTCTACTCCTCAGTATCAGTTACAGGGGATTTCTCGATTTGATCCCCCAAAACCTATGTCTGTAGGAGTTATTAGCCCCTTACATGGACTGCAGTTGTTGAATTTAGCAGTACCCGAACCAGGACCAAATGAGGACAGAATTAGATATTTGAAAAGAGTGTGGACCAAGGTGAAGAATAATCAGGATTGCGGGGAAGCGGCAAAACGATTATGGTTAGGGAGAGTAACAGGAGAGGACGTGAGTGATCATGAACCGGCTCAAAAACATTTCGATAGAATGGTGACTATAGTGGAGGTCGACGAAGAAGACGAGTTAATTCATCGAAGCCAGGAGGCGCTTAACAACGGGCAACCCTTAGCAACTGTATGGCATCAAGTACAAAATCAGGTAACCACAAATAGAACTCTACCAGTGTTAAAAAAGATCATGACAGGGCGTAGATCAGAGGCGACTTTTCTATGCATGACCTCGGAGGATGTGACACCACGAGATGTGGAAAGAGCAGTAAAAAAATGGGATTGTGAAGAACATCTGTCCCGAGAAAAACGCCTTCGGGGAGCACAGCCCGCCAACTATGGACAGGGAAATAGACAGAAACGAGAAAGCGCATCATCTTCCCAGCGAAGCCCTTGGAGAGATGATAGGAACTCCGAGCCTTATGCTCAGCAAGAAGACCATTTAGCTCGTAGTCAGCCTAAACCACAGGACCAACAACGGACGAGGACCTTCCACCAATCATATTTTGACCGACAGAGCCCTATAGATAGAGGATTTGGAGGAAAAAGAGACACTCAACCGCCACGGAAACCACAAGAAGGGTCACCCCTAGGAGGGGGAAGGCCACTCACCGGTAGGAAACCCCAATACCTCTCCCATGAAGATTACCTTAAATTAGATAAGGCAGGGAAGGACGCTCTCCGAGCCGATCGGGATCGAGCGGCCGGAGGGCCTAAGAACTGATGGAACCACAGGTACGGGTCACGATAGACGGTGCGTATTGGGAAGGGAATAATATCTATACTATAGTAGATGGAAAACCTTACCTAGTAGACACCGGAGCAGAGGTGTCAATGACCCGTAGAAACCTGAAAATAATCGGACACCTAAAAGTACAATTAGCCAATGGTGAAACAAGAACTATGCCATGTGGCATCTGGAAAGGAGTAATATGGCTCATAGGCCCTAATGATTTAGTTACCATAGAGGATTTACAGGAATTACAGAAACCAAAGAGGAGAAGACGTCCCATGAGAAAAAGATTATTAAATCTTCAAACTAAAGTGCTTAGAATTGGACTTACACCTGATGACCCTATTGTAACGCGATCATGGTATAAAACCATTAATGTACCCACCACCATAGAAGAAAAAGTCAAGGAGAGCGATTTCACTGAGCAGGGAAAAGGAAAATTAGGGGACATTATAAAAAAGGCGAAAATCAGCCACTTTAAAAATGATTGTGGAACGTTATCAACACATTATACTCACACTATTATAGGAGGAGTACACCCGGCCGTGCGCCAATATCCCTTACACCCGGATGCCATAAAAGAAATGGATTTGATCGTAAACGAATTAACGGCATTAGGAATAATAAGAGAAGAACCCAATCCTATGACAAATAGTCCCATACAAGCCGTAAAAAAGCCTGATGGCTCATGGAGACCCGTGATCAATTTTAAAGCCTTAAATAGAAGAACAGTGGCGAATAAAGCAAGTCTGATAAACCCACAAGGAGCCTTGAAAACACTGAAGGTTAGAAAATTTAAATCCTGTATAGATTTAGCGAATGGATTCTTTTCCCTACCATTGGCAAGACCATCTCAAGCTAAAACAGTATTTACGCACCGAGGAAAGGCATATGTGTGGCAAAGATTGCCCCAAGGCTACAAAAATTCTCCTAACGTGTTCCAGTCCGCGGTAATGGAAGTGTTGGAAGGACTCCCAGTCACTATCTATATAGATGATGTGTTTATTGCCAATGATACAGAAGAGGAACACCTGGAGCTTTTGGAGAAAGTAATACAACGTTTATCGGACGCAGGGTTGAAATTGAATTTAACCAAATGTCAATTTGGCAAGTTTCAAGTAAATTATTTAGGCTTCCAAATCTCCACGGATTTAGGTTTATCAGATGGATATAGAAGTAAAATTGAGAAAATAACTCCTCCAACAACCATCAGAGAATTACAACAAATACTAGGCCTATGTAATTACGTACGAGATCATGTGCCAAGCTACCAGAAATATGCCAAGCCCCTATATGCATGTCTACGGAAAAAGGACGAGACAGATTTCCAATGGACGGCAACGGACCAAAACAACCTCGAAATACTTAAAAAAGCAATCAGAGAGGCAGTACGGTTGCAACCAAGAGATCCTACGACACGGTTAGTGGTAGAAATCAACCTAGAAGACACTGACGCCGTAGTAACCGTATGCAACGAAGGAAAACAACTAGTAACCCTATGGAGTTATGTGCTAACTACAGTAGAGCAGAAATATCCAGCTGAAGAAAAAGAACTAGCTGTGATAGCACGCTATTGGAGCTCACTGAAAGACCTAGCACAGGGACAACAAATCAAGATAACCACACAAAGTAACGTTCATAGGTTCTTACGTAAAGGGACTATAGAAAGTACCAAAGCTACTAATACCAGGTGGGGAAGATGGGAGGACATTCTTCTAGACCCCGATTTGGAAATTGGTACAATACAACAAACATCCCAGAGCCCGGAGAAACAAGAGCCTAGTGAAATAGGACAATATGAGTGGACATTGTATACGGATGGATCCAAGAAGGCACAGGATCATCAAGCCTATTGGGGATATATCCTATATCATAAAGACAGAGAAATCTGGCGACAGAGAGGAAAGGTAGAAGGTAGTGCTCAAGCGGGAGAAGTAACAGCTATTCTAGAAGGACTTCTCGAACTAGAGAAACGACATATAAAAAGGGCTAGAATTATCACTGATAGTCATTACTGTGTACAGGCGCTAAAAGAGGACCTCACAATCTGGGAAGAAAATGGGTTTGAAGGAGCGAAAGGAAAACAAGTAGCGCACTACGAGTTGTGGACCAAGATAGCACAGATGAGACACACGCTAGATTTAGAGGTGATCCATCAAAAGGCCCACACCAAGGAAGGGGAACACTGGCAAGGGAACCAAAACGTCGATCGCTACGTTCAATTAAGGAAAGTTGTGTTCGTCGATATCGAGGATTGGGAAGAAACCCCGTTGGGGAAAGTAGTCCCAGACAAGTCCGTGGAAAAGGTCGTGCTGGCCGTCCATGAGGGATTGGGCCATGCCGGAGCCAAACCAACACGGAGGGAATTGGTGGAAAGTAGGCTCAGTATCACAGATAAGAAGATCCGGCAGGTCCTAAAAAACTGTGTGAAGTGTGGACAATACAATGCCGGACGAAGAGGACAAAGAGTAGATGGTCTCACCATAAAAAGTACCATACCTTGGGGTTCAGTATGTATGGATGTAGCTGGCCCTATGGGTATTAAGGGAACAAAAGGTGAGAAATACATAATTGTATTAGTAGATTCAATGTCAGGATATGTGACGGCCAGGGCAGTTAGAGCAGCCAACGGCAACAGTGTAGTCAATATGTTGATACAAGTTTGCAGTGATTTGGGAGTTCCCAAGGAATTACGAACCGATAACGGCTCCCATTTTCGTAACAAACAAGTGGATCAATGGTGTCAGCAGCACGGAGTGGAAAGGATCTATTCGCCCCCATATACTCCTCAAGCCAACGGGGTAGTAGAAAGAACAATAGGGCTAATTAAATTATGGATAGGAAAAAATGAAAACACTAAGTTATGGAGTACTAAAATGGTGGAAATCGGACAGTCATTGAACGACCGACATCGTGCTCAGAGACCCTCCCCTTCCCAGGAGCTAAATCAACGCCCCTTCTCCTCAGAAAAGGTGGGACGGCTTCCAAAGCTCAAAACAGAGGTGGACCAGCCAAAAATACCTTTTTATGTAGGACAACGAGTCTGGGTGAAGGCAAGAGATCATCCCTCCGGAACAGCTGTAAAACCTAAATACGAAATACAAGATATTGTGACAAGGATCATCGATAGTAACACAGTGTTGTTAAATAAGAAAGGGATACAAGGAGTGAGCCAACTCAAACCGATTTCAGACTAAGGACGACTAGGAATCACGATGGCAAAACAGATAGGGAAGACAACCTCATCATTACATAATGATGATAGACGTACAAGATTAACCGAAATACCATACATCAAATTGGCCAATGTGAAAGCAGCAGTAATCCTACGAAGAGGAATTGAAGGAATATGGGCTGGAAGAGCCCTGTCCAAACTACATTATGCCCGTCGAGGCTACCTGACGGGATTTTTAGAATTGTTTGTGTGGCGAAAAATAGGGAGTACATGTATCCTCTGTGGTAAGGACACGGGATTGTCCGTCCTATACGAGGGCCCAGGGAAGCTGAGACCCATGGCTTTTAAACCAAAGAAAGAAGAGATGCAGAACTTAATGCCAGCCCCGGTAAAAGTAATGGATGCAATTATTTGTGGAAACTGTCGCATTAAAATACTCCCAAGGACTATGGTATACACTCAATGGAGCCTAGATGACCCTCTGTCACGGAACTCGAGATGCAGATGTGAATGGGATGGCGAAAACATCAAGGATTGTGACTGGTGTATAGAGATGATGGAGGACGAACGTTTACGTAGTCTACCACCAGCAGAAGGATGGGAGGTGAGGCGGTTTTTTGAACCACTGGAAGAAATGACTCCAGAGCAAAAAGTTGGGTTTGCACCCATTCTGCCGCCATTATCCGAGGATAATAACCTTTCCCATACAGATACAGGAGATGGAGATAAAAATCTCTATGATATACCCAGGCCATTAGGGACTGTAGTACCCTCTGCAATCCTCGTCTCCTGTTCAGATAGTGCTCAAGAGCAAACGGAGGATACGAGTTGCCACGGTCAGTCAGAAGAGCAAATGTTCCAATCCTTTGAACGTGCAGCCCCGACTGCTCCCCCGGCCTCTTGTATGAAGGACAACCTTTCACGCTTAGAAGAAGCAATTCGACATTGTTGGCCGGAGGATCAGACGTTTTGTGAGGAAAGACAACCACCAATGGGAGCTACCCACCACAAGAAAGGATTTCGGGTGTACCGTGAGCCTGCCCAATACCTCCAATTAGCCAGTATGGAACAACTGCCCGAGGATCAACAAGAAAGGGCTATACGGGCAGGGTGGTCTGGTCCGTGGGAAAATACGGACTGGGCTCGGTTAATTAATGAAGTCATCCGAGATCCCAATATTCCTGTTACCCCCTTACAAATATCCAAAGAAAGAGGAGTTTCCACAAGTCATCTCAAATACTTAGCCACTACATTAGATGGATGGGGAAGTCATGAATCTATGGCAATACTGAAAAGAAAGCCATTCAAAGTAACCCCTGAGGATTGGCGACGAGAAGGGGTTTTGCAGCGGCCGGGCACAATAGCCAATAGAACAAGTCAACCCTGGAAACCGGAGGACCACCTAGAGGTGGAGCTTATAGTACAGATGGTAATCGTGCCCTACAAAAATATCCAGTCTGTGGGCGCTACAGTCGTAGTACTAAGACGTGTTTCTCCTGACGAGATACCATCTAGTGAGAACGTACCAATACCACCTCCGACTACACAGCAGAGATGGATGAAATGGATGAAATGGATGAAATGGCGGAAAGACAAGAGACCTCAAAGACAGTAAATCTAGACACAGCAGGACGACACAGACAGACCCGACCACTAAAACCCAGACAGAAAACTCGACGGACCGAACAAGGTAATATTGTAATACCATTACGATATGAGCAAGTACCCTTAGACGAACCCACAAAAGATTGGGATTACCACAGACAAGCCTGCGGAACAGCAGCATATTATTGTACTAATGAAACCCAGGAAAGAGCACTGGATCTCACGAATACAATACCAAACAATTTCGTGCAATGCATTATGTCTCCTGTGACCCTGGGGAGATGGCGCATACAACAGATAGGGAAACAAGGAGGTTCCCAACCAGTCCAACGGATTCCTTTTGACTTTCCCTGGATCATTAATAGCGTAGACTTGCTATTTGAAGGGATAAGGTTTACCCTAAGATGGGGTCCAAATTATGCCGATCCTATCCAACCGCTATACATAGAAATATTGTGTGGGGTAATGTCCATTTGGACCACGGATCCGTTTATGAGGAACTGCATCAGGGATAAAGTAAGGAATTCAGAGAGAGTGATTTTCAATCAAACCTTACCCTTAAGAGTAAAGGATACGGGCCATATTAAGGAATCCCAGTTCGATTTCCACTGTTGTCGGCCTCTTTTTCTCCCAATACATGATCCAAGCCCAAGAATGGACCCAGACATATTACATGAACGCTGGGGCTTATTATGGACCCGTACAGTAGAACTTCAATTAGACCGAACAAGGAAGGACGGACGGTCAGCCTCTTGCAATGTTCTATGGGCCTCTTTGATCCTGGCCAAAGGAACAGGGCCGGATTGGAGACACACGATCAGTTGTTATCACGGGTTGGCTGCCATGCTATGGGCGGAGAAGTTCACATTGAAACCACCTATGTGCACCTCTGGCAACATACGCAAGTTTTATCCCACTTTACGACAGGAAATCATGCAATGCCTGGAACAGACCCATCCTATACCTGCCGACCGTAGACATCCGATTTACAACTTTTACGTGGGTGCTCGGCCGGTACATGACAGGCTTAGAATTGCGACCTGGAGGTGGGGTTGGAAAGGTTTAGACCACACCCTCCTACACCACCCGGAGCTATTGCAGGAGTTATTAAGGGAAGGAGCCACCCCGACGCAGCACTCATAACGCTTGGACGTCTCACTTGCAAGGATGTCGGACGACGGCCTGCATGAAAGACATTTGTTGCTACACCCTGATGCTGCTAAAACCCCGAACCCCAATCAAGAACAACCAGTAAAACCCAACAAGATTTCGAAACATAAGACTACTATATTACTCTTCATAGCCTTAGCTGTTATGACCATCATTTGTTATGCTTGCGGTGTTGACTCCTGGACCCGATCTCATGTGGCGGCCTACTACAAGTCTACGAAAGGATTCCAGATGAAATGTTGGATGGCAGAAGAACAGGTTTTCAATATGGCCTGGGATAATCAAACCAGCCAAAACAATGACACCTACAACTCCACCGCAGAGATATTGGAATGGTGGTCACGGGCCCAAGGAGTAGATCCTCAAACTGCTCAATGCATGCTCAACCTAACAGCTAACTGCACAACCAAACAGTACCATTATTATAACCAATCAGGGTTAGTACTAGTGGAGATACTATCTATCACCCCAAATGAGGTAGAAATCCGCATGTTAAATTTAACCAAGTTACGAGTCAAACAAGCTGCCTGCACATGGATGCAAATCGTGGACACACCGCCCAAGATCTATTGCAATTGGAGTTGCATTCCCATCCCACCAGCCTTCACGTATGGCTACTGGCGTTCCGATGTAGAATACCCCTCGACGGAGGCAGCAGTAGCCTGTTATGGTCTCTTCTCCGTATGGGATTCATGGAGCGATTACGACTTACAATGCCCCGCTTCTGATAAAGATATTGCCAACAGATATCGCAAAGCTATTCAGCGTTTAGGTAATATCTCCTCTACCCCCCAACCTGGAACCTCACCAACCCAGGTAGCGAATACTCGACGACGACGCACCAGGAAACGCTTAACCCACGCTCCAAACATCTCTGCTGTTCTAGACGCATTAACCCGGCATAGTAATCGTACGTATGACCAACGAATTAGAACGGCGGTTCACTGTACTGCCCAAATGAAAAACCGGCTATTGCCCTGTTATTGGAGTCTGATCACCCCTTGTAGAGGGCAAAACTACATTGTATACTCTCATGTAGAAAAAGGCTCATATAATTATGCTGGAAGGAAGATAATGTTTGGGTCAGCAAATGGACGAGGAGCAGCGGCAGAATTATGGCTCAATAGTTCCTTTCCCTGGATTTGGTATCAAGGCCTTACTTATTATAGCACTGCTATCACCATCTTGGGACGAAGAACGCGAGATCGAAAATATTCACAGGGAGTCCCCATTCAGACGGAAGTCACCTCGTTCAATGTCCAGAAACTACCAACCCCCCAGGATTTATGGAGTGTGCCACCGGGAGATTTCGATAAGATAGATAGGTGTACGGTTAAAAGAATGATCACAGACCTGGACGGAACGACTTTTGTGAATAAAGGATACTCACCACGCTGCCCTATTTACCAGCACATCAACTTAGGTCGCTCTAATTGGTTCTATGATTGCAGTGTCCTTAATGCTTCTCAAACAGTAAAAGGGGCCCTGCAGGGATGGGAAGAAGGACACCTACAGAGATCCTCTGACGTTACCTGGTGGGGTTTTCAAGAAAATGAGGTAGTATCATGGGTTATACCCTGCCTGAACGAAACGACTAATTACTGGGTCCAGTACCAGTTCCTTGCTACTGTCTATTCCCATGACCGCGACATCTGGCCAGGACTCACACAACCCACCGTATATGCTACCCCTCAACCTTGGAGAATGAAATGTAACGCTGCCAACACAACATGTGTTATAGCCTTAGCCAGAAGACCATGTCACACAGTCCCCGGCTGGAAGGAACAATGTACCCGTTGGTACCGCGGTATGGTAGGAAGTGCTTATCAAGGAGCCACATGGGTTAATGTTACGGGGACATGGATCAAAGCTGTACCCCTCCATGGCGGATGTTCCTACGCCCAATCCACCCCACAAAGGCAGAATCTACTTCCTACCGATCTACCATATACTGGACATGGTTTGCTCCAACTAGTTGAAGGACATGCATTTCGTCAAAGTCTCTGTAATGGCACTGAAATCCAGGGCTATGAATGGGTGGGAGTCAATAGAATATACACCAATAGTACTTGCCGATGGCCCACTGAAACTTGGCAGCAATGCGGGGAAGGACAGAATATGCGCGATTGCACCTGGATCGAACGCGCAGGTCTCGTAGTGAAGCTAGTGACGGTAAAAACGGTCGGAACAATTATAGGAGCCATCGAAGAAGGAGCTATGGCCATCGGGAAGTGGATAGTCAATACTATATTAAAATTATTACATATGCTATGGCCCATAATATTGACGTGTTTCTTGGTAGCGATCGCTGTTCTCACCTTTTTTATCTTATTTAAGGCCGGAACGATGGCCGCATTCCAACGCTTATTTGGAGTAGGTGCCCATATAGAAAAGCCGCCGATACAAACCCCTGAGCACCAATAATGATAATATTATCCACCAGACGACTAACAAGACTGACTCTTACAACTGACTATGTTTAAAAACCCCTACCCCGGCTGGGGAAGGAGACGAACCAGGCTCCACCCTCCCAAAAGGGAGGTGGATTCTAGCTGTATATAATCACTTGCATACGGACGCTACGACATAGGAGGTTAGACCATTACGGAGCCTGTCTTAAGACTCTCTTCATATTAACAAACGCCAAATCTCTTACAGTTAGACCATGGAACCAACGGAGGCATCTAATGCTACTTGGCCGGCTAACGTAAGCATACAACAGATTGTTGGTCTTTATTATGAATTACTGTGCTGGATGTGCTATTGTATGCAGGGTTCCTGGAGTGACCCCTTTAGGATCTTTGCCTTATCGATTACTCTTACCCAGCACGTATGCATTATGGTTACAGGACCTTTGGACTTTTGCTTAGGTCTATATATCACTTTTATTTTAGGGATACAGCATGCCTCTGACACTACGTCCCAGAAAGCTCAAGCCCTCATGATCTCGGTCTGGACCATTAGTCAAGTGGTTCAAACGTTTATCCATATGTCCCCTTTGTTCAGTCCCGCTGCCTTACGATACAACTGCCTAGCGATAATGGCTGTTAACGATGGTGCGGTTATGTGGGCCCTTCGTCTTCTGCCAATCCTAGATGTCCCTGTTTGTAGTGACGTGTGTGGTGTTTTACTATGCGCCATAGGGTGGGCCACTGTTTCAGCAGGAGTTTGGGCCAAGATGCTTATGCCGATTGACCAAATATTGTACTTAATTGTTTGTGACCTTTTCTTACAAAGAGCCACTCGAGTAAGGGTACAACATACTGGGATCACTAACAGCAGGACAGAGGTATTAGAAATGTCCATGCTTAATGTCAATAATATGCCTCCGGTCTATTATCCACCAATGGAGCCTCCTTATGACGAACCACCAATGTACGAGTAGTCCGTACAAATCGCATCCCTGCTTTCCTGCTTAGCACTATATTAGTAGATATTTATCTGATCCATATATTTACTTATGTTTTTTTGTTACAGGGTTTGGCCGAGTGTTGCATTTGTAAAGCCAGTCCAACGCATGTTCCCTACTTGTGGGATATGGCAGAAAGTATTGTTTGCTGTAATTGCTATAATACTAAAGCCGGATTCTACACCGGTAACGGGATTTTTACTGTCTATGGCCCCCCTCCTGCCTTACCAATGTCCACGTTGCAATATCTTGTAACGTCCCACCCCATTTCTTGGCGTAATGACGCCAGTGCCACAGTTCCGAGTATTGCCCCTTCGGGCGTACGTCGGTATCTGAATGGGTATTATTACCAAGTTTTTCTTGAAGTTTGGTTGCGAGCCCAGGGCTCGGGTACGAGTGTTGCTCGATTAGGGAATGGCACGTATTTTGCTGTTCGTTCGGTTTTCGGGCCAGGCCAGTCTTTCCTCTACTGTCCAAATCCCCATTTTTGAGCCACACACAGATTCTGGGGTATCGGACGAACCCTCTTCTCCTATGCTAGATTGGGACCAAACTCTTAGTGAAATGTTGGGCCTCAACGTCTCCCCGATCCCATCTCCCACATCCTCTCCCATTCCCTCTCCAAGGCCCCCTCCTAAACCCTCTCCCCCGTCCTCACCGCTCTCGGTGACGGCAATCCCTAAGTTGGAAAGTGCTCTTGCCCATTTGGTAACGGCACAAGGCGCCCAGTTACCTTCCCCCCCCCGTCTCCCCGATTCTAACCCCGTCTCTGCTTACCCCCTACCGCTCACTCCCCCAGACCCAACGTTAGAGATGGATAAAAATCCACTGGACGATGTGTCATTAGGTGACCTTTCGTCATCACCATCCGAGGCGTCGCCACTTCGTTCCGAGTTCCTTGTTTTGGATTCCTGGGGCAACGCCTTGTCTGTAGCCCCTCCCACTGGGTGGGATATGTATGACTAAACGGTATAAAGATGGACAACTCCTCTATGCAGACATCACAGGGCGCTGAACACGGCGAATACTTGTAGACACTCAGGCCTCACCCTATCGCCTTTTACTTTTTATATCTTTTTATAAGTATTTTTGCCTCCCGGACTCATGGCTCATACTGACTCTGCGTTGGACGATGTACTGGACTGGCTGAGTTCTCTTCCTCCGTCACCTAACCCTAGGCCCCTACCCGCCTATGGGCCGTGGCAGCGTAACGGCCTTTTTTCCCCATTGTATCGTCCACGACACTTCCCCGATTCTGACATTGAGAACATGATCCAGGAACGCCTCCGACACATCATGGGCCCAGGATCCCCCCCGGCAACTCCAGTGATCGACGCCCTGGTGCCCCATTTTCCTCAACCTGATAACAGCGTTGCCTATCGCGATCCTCTGGCTCGTCTGTGGCGATGCTGTGGCTGTGGATGGGGCCAATGGACCACCTATCGGGGACTCCGCGGTCACCAAGGCTTGGCTCTTTGTGGTTGGGATTCCTCGGCTACCCGCCTGGGTACCCATCGCTCCCGGGGCTTCGATTGGTCACGTTCCGGCTCCTCTCGTCGGCCTCGGCGGAATTCGGACAACAGTGATGCTCGTTCCAGATCACCCCCCGTGCTGGTTTCCCGGGATCCATCGGCCTCCCTCGACACCTTGGATGTCATCTATCCTCCTGCCCCTCGGGATCACCAGGTCTCCTCCTCTATGCTCCGCACCCTTCTTCTACGTCCCCCTTCCCCTGCGGACGTCACCCTTGGTCCGCAAGCTGGACGTAATGGCCTGACCGGGGCTCCGGCGGTTGATTCTGCCTCCGGATATTCCCCGGCCTCTCGCTGAGCTACGTGGACTTCCTGTCCCTGGGTTCCACTGATATCAAGGAGGGGGTGTCAAGTAAGGTTGATTCATCGAAACCCGGACAGTGTCTAAAAACGTGGATATGAGTAATATAACATGAGTCAAAAAGGGATGATGTTATTGTCGATTGATATCTACTGGTATATCCTATGTTAGCCAATAAGCACTGATACAACGACAACTGATTTTATAAGAACACTTGTGTACTATATAAGGGCACTTACTAGGTTGAGCACTGTCTTATGTATACATTTGAAAACACGGGTTCACATTATACTGGTAACAACGTCAAGGCCTCATGATGTATGTAAACCGCGCTACCTTATATCATTTTGTCTTCAACACTGATATATTACTTTTTGTTTGTCTACACTGATATATATCACTTCCTGTTTGTCTTGACCACTGAGATATATCAACTTTTGTCTTCACGCACTGCTGTATGGTCTTATAATCTACGCACTGATGTATTGTGTTGTACTCTAATACGAGGCTTAGATATGAGATTTGGCGCTAACGGATATGGGTTGTTTTGTACACGAGATATGAACTAGGAAGATCATATTCAATGAAGAAACAGGTTTATGATACTATGAGTGCATGTCTAGCATGAAATGCATATCTCAGGCATGTAATGGTGCTTGGGAACATAAGCTCATCCATCAGGTCTAATGTGACTTTCGGATCTTTTTAGGTGCTTTCTCGGAAACCGAATCACTCGGTAATTAAAAAGCCATAATAAAAACAGGTGGTAAATACATAAAGAACCCAGGAGATGGTGGTAATCAAACCACTTAGTGATAGCATAGGACGCCAGATGGGCCAAGAGGAAAAAGTACCTAGAAGCCGAGAGATAAGAACTATACGCGTCAGTAGAAGTGTAATGGAATATTACGACATGAAAAGGGAGGAACTATAAGTCCTATAAAAGAACCTGCATATGAACAGAACGAGGAGGAATCCTTACTACGGGGACTCCATGCAGGACGTCAACCCGGACCTCCGGAAGAAATAAAATAGCCGATAGACGAATAGAACGAATTGGAACAGAAAACCGAAAAGAGATAGAACATTCTCAGAACACCTCGGATAGACATGTGTTTTTAGAAGCTAGCCTAGTATTATTCAATCTCCGGAGAGGATTCCTCCCATAGCTGGGACAGCTATGTAGGCTCACTTATACATGCAAAAGGGACGATTAGGAAAGAAATTGATTAGGTTTTTTCTCAAAACGTAGAAGGAGTTTTTACTCCTTCTGCGCCCCTACGAACTCGTTCGGCTTCTCATCACAAGTAAGCAACATGTGTGATCGTTGTTTTTTCTTTTATTGTCAATTATTATTGGAAAGTATACTTTTGTTTATTTTATACGTTCTTTTGATTTTATATATCGAAGGACTTTTTAGCAATTTGCAATGTTCCCTCCTATAATCCGCAAGCAAATACAATAAAACAATTTAATCCTTTTTGTCATTTCCCGACATCTTCTTCCTTTGGACATCAATTGGACTGGAGCTGTATCTGACATCGTGATTCTGAGAGGTTACCTAGTCCTCATAAATAAAACATATCCTTAGAGTTGTTTTTCCAAACTCTTAAATAATCCCAGCAAACTTCCAAGCGCACGGATCCCAGAGGAGAGCTACTATACAGACGCGGCCGGTAGCCACGGTCCTGGCCAGGGTTATGCCCAGGGGTAGGGCGCCGGAGCAAGCGGGATAGGCGTCTGGTACAGAGTAGTTAGGGGCTGGGCGAATCTCCTCACCGGCTTGTTCACAACCGTTACTGGACAACAAGCTTCACATTGTGACGGATCTAACACCATGCACACACACACACACACACAGATGCACGCACGCACACACACACACACACACACACAGACACACACACACACACACACACACACACACAGACAACCAGCGAAAGTTCTGTAGTGAAAAGCCATTTCCGTTGTTGCATGGTTAGCATGTGTTTATCAAATCATATGTTTTGGTTGTGTTAATGTAGTTGTTTTGTGCGTACATAGTCTAGCCTACCTCAGCGATGACGGAGAACAAAGTGGGTGATTTGCAGGAAATATGCCAGGTGTAATAGAGCCTAGCTAAGTGCCAGTATGGAAGCAGTGGCTCTCCCAGCTGAAAGCAATGGGTTTC
>JACYXH010000320.1:1385000-1392500 GCA_026745465.1 Lota lota | reverse complement strand
TGTAAGCGCATGCCAGTTTCCATTTTCTGTGTTTATACTGCTGACTTTTTGACAGATCTTTGTTTGTTAAAAAGTTTTATTTTGAACATAAGACCCCATTTTTCATAATTTAAGACTGCAGTCATTCAAATGTTGAATGTTTTGTTATAAAACATTCAACTCCTCCACATAATCTCTTCCTTCTTTTTATTTTCTTTCTTTCTGCTCTATTTTTCCTTTAATGCTGCACTTCTTTGTCACTCTTATCATTATAATGTTGTCTCCTCATTCCTCTTTCTCGTTCCCTCTGTTCTCTTCCATTCTACCTGCTAACCCTCAGCTCCCCCACCATCTGTCCTTCTCTTTTCTCTTGTGTGGGGTCCTGTTTTCCTCCTTTATCTTTGTACTCTGAGTCCGTGGACAATTCACTATTTCTCTTGTTGGAGATTATGTTTCCAAGGATTAGTTCCACTAAACATCATATAAACTGTCAAATGACTCTACATGAAAGCTTTAACTCTGAACTGTGATATACTTTCATCTCCAAACATTTTGTTCAGGTTTCCAACTCCATACTCACAGCAGAGCAGACTGCAATGATATGTGATAGTGACACAAGGATGGGATTTGAAGTATATGTGCAGCTGGCACCTTGCATGAATAGACATACTGTAACTGTGCATGTATTTACAATGTATGCATGATGTGTTTTATACATCACTGCAAAATGTATGGACACACAAAAGCACATAGCAGCTGATAGGCACACACATGCACGCACAAACCTTCATATTCATGGCTGTGTTTAGAGGAGTGTGTGTGTGGGGGGAGGGGGTATTTAAATCCCCTGTGTGTGTTTGTGTGTGCGTGCGTGCGTGCATGCGTGCGTGTGTGTGTGTATGTTTTACCTAGAGAAACGCATACCCTAGCATTGCAGGAATGATATAACAAATAGGACATGTCTGACCAGAGAGGGAAGTGGCTGAGATTGATTACTACAGTGAACACAGAGCAGGGAAGCAGAGAGAGAGAGAGAGAGAGAGAGAGAGAGAGAGAGAGAGAGAGAGAGAGAGAGAGAGAGAGAGAGAGAGAGAGAGAGAGAGAGAGAGAGAGAGAGAGGCAGAGGGAGAAAGAGAGAGAGAGATGCAGAGAGGGAGGAATAGAGAGAGAGAAATGCAGAGAAAGAGAGATGAAAAGAGAGATGCAGAGAGAGATGCTGAGAGAGAGATGCAGAGAGAGAGAGAGAGGCAGAGAGAGGAAGAGAGAGAGATGCAGAGAGAGAGAGAGATGCAGAGAGAGAGAGAGGCAGAGAGAGGAAGAGAGAGAGATGCAGAGAGAGAGAGAGAGAGAGAGAGGAAGAGAGAGAGATGCAGAGAGAGAGAGAGGCAGAGAGAGGAAGAGAGAGAGATGCAGAGAGAGAGAGAGATGCAGAGAGAGAGAGAGAGAGAGAGAGGAAGAGAGAGAGATGCAGAGAGAGAAGGGGTCTGACCCTGTGTGAAGCTGCCAATGTCAGCACTTTGTCCCACAAGACTGAAGGATCATATATCGCCCCAGACTGCACTTGTCTAGCAGAGTGCAGTTGGTTAGAGAAAGCAAAGAAAAATTGATGAAAAAAATATATTGTGTGTGCGTATATGTGTGTGTGTGTGTTTGTACAGCTGTTTGTATAGTACAGACTAAAGAGATTCTGGTGTGTCAAGTTGGTTTGTATATGATCATATATTGTTAAGTAAAGCTACCAGGTTTTACACAGTATTTATATATGTGTGTGTGTGTGTAAAATACTGTATTTAAAGCAGCATATTACTGCTGTGACGAAGTATTTATAGAATCACAGATTTTAGGTAGTGGTAGTTGGAACACTTTAAATTGTTGATATATTGGTTGATATTCAAAACATAATAACACTTCGAATTACAGTGTTTTGAGGCAGGGAAGTAAAGCCGTGATCCCGGTGTGAGTCCCGTGTGTATAGACCTAAACCTATCCAATACCCAATGCCTAATGCCTAATACAATACCTAGTCCCGTGTGTCTAGACCTAAACCTATCCAATACCCAATACCCAATGCCTAATACAATACCTAGTCCCGTGTGTATAGACCTAAACCTATCCAATACCCAATGCCTAATGCCTAATACCTAATACAATACCTAGTCCCGTGTGTCTAGACCTAAACCTATCCAATACCCAATGCCTAATGCTTAATACAATACCTAGTCCCGTGTGTCTAGACCTAAACCTATCCAATACCCAATGCCTAATGCCTAATGCCTAATGCCTAATGCCTAATACCTAATACCTAATACCTAACACCTAATACCTAATACCTAATACAATACCTAGTCCCGTGTGTCTAGACCTAAACCCATCCAATACCTAATCTAAACCGTGTTCAGGGCAGCAGCACTTAAGTGCCCTGAACAACTAACTAACAATACACACACAGTTAACTAACACTAGCCTAACTTGAACTCGATGAAACCGGATACGTCTCCAATTCAAAAATTCTCCCAATGGATAAAACATTTAAGTGATCTTCGAAGAAAGGTCAAATGTGATATCTAATAGTATTTCTGCTTTAAATGCCCACCCTTACTTTTTGCACGCGATTCAAGGCAACCATAGCTTTTTGAGCATATAGCTTGCTAGCTAGTAGTACTAGCTGGAAAGTTACTTCTTTGAATAATAAACATGGGTAAGAAAAAAGGCGAAGCCTTGCTGTGAAATGTGAGAATGGAATATCTCGTCACGGCTGACACAACGGTCAATGAAACTCACAAAAGAACCACTGCAGCTTTAATCAGTGTCAAAAGGGGCTGTTAAGGAAGGCAGCATCCTGCAGCCCCGTGTATCATAAGGAGTCATGGAGGTAAGGGTCGGTTACATACCCATGCAGGTCAATATGTGTTGCTGTTGCCATTCTGACGCTGAGCAAAGGGCTATAATTGCCTACACTAATGAACATTGCAAAAAATACACACTCAAAATGTATTTCTTGTTTGGCAGCTGTGTTTGTTTGTGTGCCTGTGTGTGTGTGCATATGTCTGAGCGTGTTCCTGTTTATTTAGGCATCTGTGATTTGGCTTGTTTGTGCTCCCGTGTTTCGGCGACATAATGAACAAGGAATGGTTGGGCTTTTGTACAAGCTGCCATTAATTGGAAACATAGAAGCTTAACAACTGGCTGAGAAGAGACACTAGGGGAGGAGATACCCTCTGTAGACCCTCCTCTCTAACTCTTTTAGATTTCTGTGTACTTTCTTTCACGCTGTTGCTATCGCGCTCTCCTTCTGGCTGCCCTGATGACTGGGTTAAGCTCCTCTGGGTTAATTAGTGTATTTCAGATGTGACTAATTTACCAGCCAGCCAGGGCGTCACAATATACCACAGGGGAGAGAGAGAGAGAGAGAGAGAGAGAGAGAGAGAGAGAGAGAGAGAGAGAGAGAGAGAGAGAGAGAGACACACACACAGAGTGAGAGAGAGAGAGAGACAAAGAGAGAGAGAGAGAGAGAGAGAGAGAGAGAGAGAGAGAGAGAGAGAGAGAGAGAGAGTAGTAGTTTATTTTGTCAGCTATATTGTTACCCTGTAATATACTTATTGCGTTCTATTGTATTTCTATACAATATACAATATATATTCTCTATATATATATTTGTATTCAAATAGCGTTTTTTGTCTTCATAGCATCTTATTCCCTAAATAGGCCGTTGTCTTAATAATTTCAGTGCCCAGTCTGACTCTGTGTTGCTCTGTGCATCTGATAATAAAATACTTTAACTTGAACACACACACAGACACACACACACACACACACACACACACACACACACACACACACACACACACACACACAGGGTGGCCACCTATATACTGCGGGAGGTACCCTGAACGATTCCAGGTTAAAAGAAATCCAGAAAGCATACTGGATACATGCCTTCCAGGCTGTCAACACGGTGTTAACACATCTAACCCTAACACAATCTAAATGGAAAATAATTGATTTTGATCATTCTGATAAAAACATTTGTCAATTCAAGGAGTAAACGTTCCATCATAGCAAACAGAAATGCAGAAACAGGCAGGGATACACAAGCAGAGACAGATTAGAAGAGAGCCAACACTGTTGTGCGTTGGCATTGTTATTTTACTTCCATTTGTATTTGACTTCTTGTAAACGTTTCCATGTCAATACAGCCCTTTGATATTGATAAGCAGAGAGAGACGAGATTAAAGAAAGAGGACCCGAGCGAGACAGATAAAAGGCATATGAACACAGTCCATGACAATAGAAACAAACTCTGTAAAGTATATTCTTTATTTGACTGAATGATACTGATGATGACACTGAGCCTCATCATGTAAGAATCAAGCCTGTCCCAACGCTGAGCCTAGATGATCAGCCTGTGTAGCTGATCATCTCAAACCAAAATGGGCTTTATCACCTGTAATCTTCTTTCTCATAAATCATATGGAAAAATAAGAACTATAACATATTCAGTATTGGACTGCAATAAGATATGAACAGTATCAGTAGTGGACTACAATATGATATGAACAGTATCAGTAGTGGAGTACAATAAGATATGAACAGTATCAGTAGTGGAGTACAATAAGATATGAACAGTATCAGTAGTGGAGTACAATAAGATATGAACAGTATCAGTAAGGGAGTACAATAAGATATGAACAGTATCAGTAGTGGAGTACAATAAGATATGAACAGTATCACTAGTGGAGTACAATAAGATATGAACAGTATCAGTAGTGGAGTACAATAAGATATGAACAGTAAACTGAAGCACATAACTTAGTTGAGTTCACAGATCAGTTGATTGATTTGTAATTTGCTGTGCGTCCTTATGTATGCTCTCTCTCTCTCTCTCTCTCGCTCTCTCGCTCTCTCTCTCTCTCTCTCTCTCTCTCTCTCTCTCTCTCTCTCTCTCTCTCTCTCTCTCTCTCTCTCTCTCTCTCTCTCTCTCTCTCTCTCTCTCTCTCTCTCTCTCTCTCTCTCTCTCTCTCTCTCTCTCTCTCTCTCCCTCCCTCTCCCCCCCCTGGTCAGAAGCCAGGACAGAGTCTGAGGTTAACAGGCTTTTGAGTGGTGCTTGCACTCTATCACATGTCATGCTGAAGGGTCAAGGACAAGTACACACACACACACACACACACACACACACACACACACACACACACACACACACCATGATGAATGCTGATCCAGACTGCCTGGCTGACAGTGTGTGTGGCAGTGGGTCACACAGGCAGTAGATGTGATGTAACAGGGCTGCTGCATCACTCCATCAGACATGAAGACCCCCTCACCGAGATGCTCAGGGACAGGGGAGCGAGACAGAGAGGGGGGAGGGTGTGTGTGTGTGTGTGTGTGAGAGAGAGTGCGCTAACGCTTGTCTTTAGCACTTCCATGTGTTTAAATTGATATGTTGAGTAGACCAAATAACAATGTGTTTTTCTCCTTGTCTGCTTGTGTTTGCTAACCGGTGGGTTTATGTGTTCTGCTGTGAACAGGAAAGCACACCTCAACTCATTTGTTCTTTAACAGTCTCTCTGCTCTGACTCTGGCTGGCTGACTGACTGGCCGACTAGCTGGCTGGCTTGGAGGCTGGCTGACTGACTGGCCGACTGGCTGGCTGGCTGGCTGGCTGGCTTGGTGACTGACTGGCTGGCTGGCTGACTGACTGGCCGACTGGCTGGCTGGCTGGCTGGCTGGCTTGGTGACTGACTGGCTGGCTGGCTGGCTGGCTGGCTTGGTGACTGGCTGACTGACTGGCAGGCGGGCTTGGAGGCTGGCTGACTGACTAGCTGGCTGGCTGGCTGGCTGGCTGGCTGGCTTGGTGACTGACTGGCTGGCTGGCTGGCTGGCTTGGTGACTGGCTGGCTGGCTGGCTGGCTGGCTTGGTGACTGGCTGGCTGGCTGGCTGGCTGGCTGGCTTGGAGGCTGGCTGACTGACTAGCTGGCTGGCTGGCTGGCTGGCTTGGTGACTGGCTGGCTGGCTGGCTGGCTGGCTGGCTTGGTGACTGGCTGGCTGACTTTGGAGTTGTTGACGACTGTTTTCTAACTGTTATGACAGACTGGATGTCATAGCTACCGCTACAGTTGACTGTTAGCGGTAGCCTGGTTAGCTAACCTCACACAGGATGAATCCTCCACATCGTTTTTCGTCTGTCAATGTCTTGATGTCATTATGAAGCACCCACAGTGTAAAGCTCTCCATGACAGAACAGACATGAGGGGGAGCTGTATGTTGTTCTTAGTGTGGTTCATAGCAGACATTAGACGACTAGTTTGGTTCAGTTTCACCCAACAATAGAAAGCATCTCTAACTCACCTTTTTCTTTTATTTTCCTTCTCCTCTTTCTGAATACTTTTCAGTTCCTTATGAAACATATCTAGCTATCTCACGCTCTCTTTCTCCTCCCCTCTACGTTGCATGGCCTATGTAAAGCCATTTGCACAAACTTGTGTGTGTGGGTGGGTGGGTGGGTGGGTGGGTGGGTGTGTGTGTGTGTGTGTGTGTGTGTGTGTGTGTGTGGGTGTGGGTGTGGGTGTGTGTGTGTGTGTGTGTGTGTGTGTGTGTGATGAACCTTACCCCAGCAGCATGTTAAACAGAATGGGAACTGACAGATCACTTAAGGATAATCTACCTTGCACAGACGCTGATATCACTTCTCAAACATGCATATGTATAAACACGCTTACACACACGCGTGTGGGCACACACACACACACACACACACACACACACACAACAATGCAGTTTACTGAATGGCTGAACCATTTTCAGCAATGCAGGACTTTCTATTGATCTTTGTCAGGCTACTTTGATTTAAGTGTGATTGGTGTGTGTGTGCGTGTGTGTGTACCTTGTGGATACACACTACTGTATACCATTTGTAGAAAACAGCTTAGAAATGAATGAAACAAACCAACCAAGATTGCAGGATCTAACCACAAAGCAATGCTTTGTGGCAAACAGGCAGTGAAATAATCACAATCTCTTCTGAGTGATAAGTGTGTGATCAGGGAAATATCTCATGAAATAATTGACACAGCCATGCGTGTGTGCCAGCAAGCAGCACAAAGCAGTGTGGATAGTGATCGGGTAATAAGTGGCCACGCTCTGCAACAAGAATAGAAGAAATCCTGGCACTTTGACAGATTCAAACATGGTACGGTCTTTATTTGTACCAGGAAGCTCTTGTGCGTGTGTGCACAGATCTCTAGCGTTGTATTTGTGTGTATTTCCTGTTGGTTCTTTTGGTGCGTGCGCAGAATGAACCCTCCCCAGAGTTCACGTGGGTTTGTAGAGTGCTTATAAACAGCTGAATGAAGTGCAGTCAGGACGATGCTATTTGGTAAAATGACAATATCCAAATATTAGTACCTTTGATATGGATGAATTGAGTGGAGAGAGAGTCCTGCATTGAAGCATTGTCTATTTCATTTAACGTTCCCCTCGCAAGAAGAGTAAGATAATAACAAGAACAACAAAAAATACAAGAA
>JACYXH010000320.1:1345000-1377500 GCA_026745465.1 Lota lota | reverse complement strand
TAGAAGTGTATCCCGCCAGCTCTACAACTATGGAAGCATTTTTAGGACAAAAATCAAATGAAAATGCAATGTTGAAAGTGTAAATACAATAGCACTTTGTCATAAATTAAATGAAAATGCAATCATCCAATTTGCATTTGCATTTTCATAACATGTCCGCTTTGAAGTGGACCTTTCAAATGCAAACTACATTTGGTAGAAATGTTGACTATGTTTTTGATGGAAAAATATATTAAAGATATTTAACTTTGATAGACTTGGATTTACACTCACACGGCAGAGCGTAGACATAGGGAATGACATTTACCTCAATATTAAATAAAACATAAATAAATACACCTATGAAATAAAATGAAATGTCTATGAAATTAATACTAAAATAAATAAGTTAATGCAAATATACATTTATAAATTAGGCTATATAATAATTGATATAGTTCAATAAATAAATTACTACTTTTTTTAATTTATTATTGAGTTTAATTTCATAATTCCACATTTATTTATTTCAAGGAACTTTTATTTCCTCATGCCACATGTATTTCCCAGCACTATTTATTTCCATCTGTTACATTCAAATGAATGGGTGTGGTTACGTGGTTCCCGACTCAGACCAAAGCAACAGCACCAGCGGAAGGTGTGATAAGACCAGTCGAGAGGAAGGGAAGGACGGTTGTTCTTGTGACTGATTGGGACGCAGCATATTATTCTAGTATTCTGCGTTGACACACCACATGCTCTCGGACTTACCGAGCATTGTTGAATGAATTCTTGGATGTTAATTGTCCTGGTCATGAGCATGGTATGGTATGGTTTGTATTGTTTTGACCCACCGGTTGGGATGGTCGGCTCAGAGGGGAAAAAGAAAAAAGTGTGTCCATTTGAGTTCTACTTGAATCATCAAACCAGGAACCGAGCTTTTCAGGTTGGCTGATTTACCTCTCAACATAGATAAATGTCAACAATTAACCCGGGGTCTTAGCCTTAGCC
Organism: Lota lota; assembly: GCA_026745465.1. Taxonomy (NCBI): domain Eukaryota; kingdom Metazoa; phylum Chordata; class Actinopteri; order Gadiformes; family Lotidae; genus Lota; species Lota lota. The sequence continues at coordinate 1,376,510 of JACYXH010000320.1, read as the reverse complement.
CGGGGTCTAAGTCCTTTAAGTGGTCAACACATAATGAGCTTCAGCGTTAGCATTGCCAATGCATTCCTATGGAGTTCACGTTGAAGCCCAACCTAGCATAATGCTATCCTGGGCACAGTGGACCGCTCTGATGTTCCACTTGGACCCGCTTGACGCTGACCTCTCAAAGCGTGTCCAATCAGATCACAGGTTTGTTTGACGTTTTCCTGATGATTGGACACCTTTCTACTTTCCCAACAAGCATCCAACCGAGAGTAGGACCACCTTGTCTGCAGCGGCTCTGTGATCCAGCATCTGAGAGGGACGGGCTATCGAATGCCATTCAAAAGTCACCAATAAGCAGCAGGAGAAGAGGTGATGTCTCGAGCAGCAGCACTTGCACAGAGATATTAGTATCTGAAGACTCACGTTTCTTTGAACTACAATGCTTGGGATGGAATAACTTTTTTCCTTCTTTCTTTCTTTGCTTTTTTTAGCCGTTTGCTTACCCTAGTCTGCTTGAGTGTGGTCAGTAAGACAATATAAAATGTATCTTGCCAATATACAATTATGAAGATCATTGTGTACTTTTAGTTGTTATTTGAAAGTCCTTTCAACTTATTATCCCATATAAAACACACTCCTGACAATAGACATACTTGCAGTTAAAAATGTATTTGCGTTGATTTGCTCGTGCATGAGTATTGAACCAGCCTTCTCTCCAACAAGCCAACAGATGGGCTTGATATTGCCAAATCATTTTGCCATATGTCTTCACACCCACCCATGTACCCACTTTCATTCATCTCACTATCGCCAGAATCTAGTATCATTCACTTACAACAAAATGTAAACACTGACAGTGAAAACAGAGGAACATCTGTGATCTCCAGGAGAGTCTTGTTAGACTAAATACCAAACACGTGATGGGACAGAAGGTAAGGATTGATGAACATTGATGCTATAGGTTGAAGTTATAGAAAAACATGCTGTTATGTTGAGGGGATCATACCAATGGATTTGTGTTTGAATGTGATTTTGATATTATTAAACTATCTAACTTTTGAAACTGAACTACCTGAAGTGGTAAAATGAAAGATTTAAATGACTTACATTTTTCTGCCTGAAATATTGCAATGTTTTTACCTTCAATATTACATTTTCTTGAAATCGGTGGCATTTTCTTGAAAATAAACTGCTGTTTAGTGATTGAGGAGCTATATTTTATACTATATGTCTGAATGAATTCATTTATGCACATTTCCATATTGTTTAATTCCATATGCCACATGATGTAGCGCCTCTAGTTACATATGTTAACCTTTATTAATAACAAACAATATCCCAGGATAGCACTCTTATTACGAAACACATCCATCCTTGTATGTATCTTGAGAATAAAAACAAATCCCGTAATATTGCTTCAGTTTATTATCTTCGTAAATATGTGTTTGCTGCCACCCAGAGGTGGAAAACACCAGAACCATAAAGTTGTTTTGCTGTGAGTTCACCACCAATGTAAATGTTCTCACCCACCACAGTCCAGTCTCAACCTAGAAGAGCAGAAACAATATGCTGTGAAACAGCCTACAGTGAGCTCTTGTCCTCATGCTGGATGATGGTGTGTTCCTCTTTTATGCTGCTCTACTCTTGTGTCAACGGCAACAGTTGTTACCTGAGCAACGCTATGACACGTTTTTCAATATTAATAACAGTGTGTTTTGTCCATAGCAGGAAGAGCAGGAGGATCCTGTCTTATGTTCAGGCATGTCTTATTTCACAAGCCCCCATATATTTAACTTCAGTGTGGGGGTTAGTTTGAAATGATACATGGAGCAAAGCAATACTGGGTTGTGTTCCGGGCCACTGCCCCTGTCACCTTGGAAATCTCATGAAATTCAATAGTCGGGATTAGCTGTGGGGAAAAAAGCCAAACTCGCTGGCATAGGCCTGAAAGTGACTTGGCTCAAGCATGTGTGTCTGTGTGTCTGCGTATGTGTGTGTCTGTGTGTCTGCGTATGTGTGTATCTGTGTGTCTGTGTCTGTGTGACCTCAAATTGGTGTTTTCATCTTTCGAAATGTCATCCTGTGGTTGGAAAGGGAGGGAGAATGTAGCTGTAGCTATTTGTATGCTCGCACACATTCTCACACACACCCTGTGTGTTTGTGTATGTGTGAGTGTGAGTGACTGAGTGCATGTATGTGTGTCAGTGTGTAAGCATAAAGATCACATTGTCAAATGGAAGCCCACATAAGGAGATAGAGAACGAATAAAATACACTTAAGACAGGGAAAGAGAGATAATATGAAAAGTGTTATTGCTGAAATGCTCCACAGATTGAATGATCTGAAGGTCTTGTTCCATTCGATTGGTCACCTCTACCTTCAGATGTTGTTTACATGAACTCTTTAATGGCTCAATTGTTAACCTGAAAAATGATGTTGACTCAATTGACTAGTATGGTGTGTGTCTGAGAAAGAAACGGATGGACGAGGTGAGGCTAAATAGTACTTGTGTTGTGTTGTGCCACTTTAGCAGTGCCTTCATTTAAATGATGCAAACGTTCTCTCAACAACATGGAGGGTTTGGTGGAGCCTTCACCAGACAACAATCCAGCTTAGAAAGGCCTGCAGTTCTTTTTAATGTCAAGGGATGCTGAACGCAGGGAGAATGAGGAGGGAGGGGACAGGGGAGAGGGGAGAGGAGGGGATAGGGAGGAGGGAAGAGGAGGGGAGGAAGGGGAGAGGGAAGAGGAGGGGACAGGGAAGAGGGAAGAGGAGGGGAGAGGGAAGAGGAGGAAGGGGAGAGGGAAGAGGAGGGGATAGGGAGGAGGGTAGAGGGAAGAGGAGGGTAGAGGGAAGAGGAGGAAGGGGAGAGGGAAGAGGAGGGTAGAGGGAAGAGGAGGGGACAGGGGAGAGGAGGGTAGAGGGAAGAGGAGGGTAGAGGGAAGAGGAGGGTAGAGGGAAGAGGAGGGTAGAGGGAAGAGGAGGGTAGAGGGAAGAGGAGGAAGGGGAGAGGGAAGAGGAGGGTAGAGGGAAGAGGAGGGGATAGGGAAGAGGAGGGTAGAGGGAAGAGGAGGGTAGAGGGAAGAGGAGGAAGGGGAGAGGGAAGAGGAGGGTAGAGGGAAGAGGAGGGTAGAGGGAAGAGGAGGAAGGGGAGAGGGAAGAGGAGGGTAGAGGGAAGAGGAGGGTAGAGGGAAGAGGAGGGTAGAGGGAAGAGGAGGAAGGGGAGAGGGAAGAGGAGGGTAGAGGGAAGAGGAGGGGATAGGGAAGAGGAGGGTAGAGGGAAGAGGAGGGTAGAGGGAAGAGGAGGGTAGAGGGAAGAGGAGGGTAGAGGGAAGAGGAGGAAGGGGAGAGGGAAGAGGAGGGTAGAGGGAAGAGGAGGGTAGAGGGAAGAGGAGGGTAGAGGGAAGAGGAGGGTAGAGGGAAGAGGAGGAAGGGGAGAGGGTAGAGGAGGGGACAGGGGAGAGAGAAGAGGAGGGGAGAGGGGGAGGGAATAGGGGAGAGGGGAAAGGGGGTGGCTTACGAGAGTTTAGAGAGCGTTAAAATAGCAGAGACACAGGGATATTAGCAAAAAGACGCTTGTGCTCTGCTCATTGGTCAGCTAGATACACCCAAATAGAAGTCATATCTTGAAACAAAAGGAGCATGCATAAATATAACACACACATACACACAGACACATACAAACACAAGCGCACACACTCGTACATGCGTAAATATGATACATCTAAAAGAAATGTGCACGGTACTTAGCATGCAGTAGAAGGTTTCAGGAGGATACCATGGGCCAGTCGCTAGTAAAATGGGAGGAATCTGAAAGATGTGAAAAAAGGGAGGGGAGAGAGGAACCGAGAATGTGAAAACCTTTTTTTTAACACCGCATTCACTGGCTTGTAGCACCTCCTCCTCCTCCTCCTCTTGCTCGCACTCCTTCCAAAACCCTCCCGAAACACACACACATGCACACCAACTAAGGCACATATGCACACTGTACACACGCACCCAGAGTGAGGAAGAGGAGCATCCATAGTTGATGCTAGCTGGAGGCAGATGCTGGCGGCGGTGGAGTCTAGCCCAGCTGGCTGTGCACAGAGGCACACGTCTGCAGGATGGTAGAGCAGGTACGGCTAACTCTTTACACACTGCTTCACCTGCATGCTCACTCGTATCCCACACCTCCTTCCCTCCTACATCTCCTCCTCCCTATCTAGCTCTCTCGCTCTCTCTCTCTGTCTCTCTCTCTCTCTCTCTCTCTCTGTCTCTCTCTCTCTCTCTCTCTCGCCTCTCTCTGTGTGTGTGTCTCTCTCTCTCTCTCTCTCTCTCTCTCTCTCGCCTCTCTCTCTCTCTCTCTCTCTCTGTGTCTCTCTCTCTCTCTGTCTCTCTCTCTCTGTCTCTCTCTCTCTCTCTCTCTCTGTCTCTCTCTCTCTCTCTCTCTGTCTCTCTCTCTCTCTCTCTCTGTCTCTCTCTCTCTCTCTCTCTCTCTCTCTCTCTGTCTCTCTCTCTCTCGCCTCTCTCTCTCTCTCTCTCTCTCTCTCTCTCTCTCTCTCTCTCTCTCTCAGTCTCTCTCCCTCACTCTCTCTCTCTCTCAGTCTCTCTCTCTCTCTCTCTCTCTCTCTCTCAGTCTCTCTCTCTGTCTGTCTCTCTCTGTGTTTCCTTCTAAATTACTAGGTCCCTCTTGACTGTTACTGCGCTTTTCAATGCTGTGTGCTCGGTGTATGTGTGTAGGTGTGTTTGTGTGTGTGTGTGTGTGTGTGTGGGGGGGGGGGGGTTCTGCTCTCGATTGAATGGGGAGTCCTACTCAACAACTATTCTTGCAGGCTCAGTCTCTCTCTCTCTGTCTCTCTCTTTGTCTCTCTTGCTTGGTCTTTGTGCATGTTGTATTTTTCGCAGGGTAGGGTTAAGACTTGTGTTGTGTGGATGCATTAACAAAGCACAGTAGGCCTTGAGGCATCCAAGAGAAGAGAGGAGAGCAGAGAGAGAATGAGAAGCATATGAGGGACAGAGAGGGGCAGAGAGCCAGTTCTTACATGTAACGAAGGAAGAGAGTGTTGTACCCCATCTTTCACCTCGAAGAGGGGGTGCAGGTGCAATAGGGTGCCAGTTCATAATTTAATTATGTTATCCAGTTTTGTGTCATGCACATCTACGATGCCAACACATTTCAATCTTTGAATTGAAAATTGAGCCATCGCTTCCATTTTTAGTGCAGATATCCTCTTTGTATGTGTGGGTACTTTTGTGTATCTGAGATAAAGTGTGTGTGTGTGTGTGTGTCATGAGGCCATTGCACTGCCACGTAAAGCATATTTCAGGCCTCTAAATGTGGTTCCCATTACACACACACCAGACCATTTAGTCAGAGCCAAAATGTACTTTATGCCATCTCTCTCTCTCCCTCTCTCTCTCGCTCTCGCTCTCGCTACACCTCCTTCCCTCCTACATCTCCTCCTCCCTATCTAGCTCTCTCGCTCTCTCTCTCTGTCTCTCTCTCTCTCTCTCTCTCTCTCTCTGTCTCTCTCGCTCTCGCTCTCGCTCTCGCTCTCTCTCTCTCTCTCTCTCTCTCTCTCTCTCTCTCTCTCTCTCTCTCTCTCTCTTTCCTCCCCATCGCCTCACCCCCGATCCTCTTTAGTCACAGAGTAATGGCTGAAATTGTAAGTACACCAAGGACCTGGATCTTCAAAGCCAACCTACACATATCCACACACACACCTTCAAGTAAGGGTTAGCAGGGTCACTCTTTCTCCATGACAGAGTCCAGGGACCTTCTGGTTACTGAACTTCATTTTGTGATAAAGCTGGTTCAAGTCTTTTGAAATCTCTGAATGCTAGTATTAAGATAATACTCCATGCTGATCTGAACCAAACACAGCTCGGCATTAAACCCTGACTCAATGCCTTTGGAAGGCCAGTAGAATTAGACAAAATTCCACATTTAGGGAAAACGATGTGTTTGTTTGCTAATGTTAGCTTCTTACCCTATTTGGTAGAACCCTAGGTTTTCCCTACTGTAAAAACATTGCACCTATTTCAATTGTTATGTTTGGGGAGTAGAAATAGAAAAGAAAATTGCATCAAAATCATTAGCATTAGCATTAAGCTAATTAAGTTTAGTTTTTTCTCATAGTGATTGCTGAATGAGAGGCATATACACCAGCAGCAAAGTAGTATTAGCATGTGTCAGGGTAAGGTTGCGATTAGCCAAGGAATGGGCAGCTGTCTTCAGGTATGACTTAGTTGTCCAAAGTGCTTTACAATGGAATTCCTCCTTTAAAGCAGATCCTTTGGCTCCCTGTTGTGCTTAGAAATCTCACACACACATGCACGCACGTGTGTGTGTTAGTGCACACACATGCACGCACGTGTGTGCACTAACACACACAGAAAGCTGCCAATGCAATCCAACAAACATTGTATGTGTTATGTGGGTTTTGAGGAGTAACATGGAGAGATGATGCATTCCTCCACCTTCTCACACGCTCACACACACACACACACAAACACACACACACAAACACATACACACACGCTCACACACACACACACACAAACACATACACGCAAACACACATGCACACAGACACATACACACACACACACAAACACATACACACACGCATGCACATACGCACACACTCACAATTAGTTCTATATAACTGAAATGACACCGGACTTAGCTTACAGTATCCAAATGTTTTAAGACAGACAACAATGCCATTGCCACATTTCTTATTTCATACCTCATTATTTGTTTGTATTCCCTGTGTAATTTAGCAGGCCTCATTTTCCAATGCCTGCTTACCCTGTATCAAATGATCCAGAAATATATTCTCTGCTAGCAAAACAGTTATTAATGATCCAGAAACATATTCCCTACTAACAGTTATTAATGCTACTTGCAGGGCATTAAGAGGAATCCCAGATGTTTGTTTTGCCTTCTTTGTTTGTGTTTAACTTTAAATCCTTACTTGACTTGCATTTAAGACACTTAACTTAAAGATGTATGCTCTGCTCTTTCTCGTCTTGGGATTTATTCTTTCTCACATGTATTGCTCTCCCTACAGTGGAGAGAGTCATTTTTTCACCAATTATTAGTCAATTAAGTCATACAAAAGGGTAAAATAAGGGACCTTAAATGACGTTATTTGTCTTGGTGGTCAAACAATCGTAACAGTCTCTCGTCACTAAAACATCAAAAGTACTTCCTTGCACAGATTCTGCCGAAGAACATTTCATTTGGGTCATGAATGTAATCAATAGCAATATAGCACTTTTATCTTTGGAATCAACGCGCCAATCACCAGTACAGCTTGTGAACGTTTGTACAGAGAAACGGTGAACTTATCACAAAGTGGTAATGTTATTGTTGCTCAGAATATCACCTTGACAGATGATATTGGTAATGGATGCTTAGTGAAGCCAGGAGAGGTTCTGATGGTTTGATCAACCAGACGTCGACAGTTCAATGCTAATGTACTAATGTGCTCATCTTTCTGAAAGCGTAGGGTCAGAATGCCATATTCATTATTATCAGACAATGTAGTCTGTATGTCTAGTCTGTGTAAAAGTGTGTATGTTACAATTGTGTGTTCTTGTCTGTGTTTTGTGTGGTCCTTTTTGGGTGTATTTGTGCGTGTCTTGGTTTGTCTGCCGACGTGTGTTTGTGTGTGTGTAAACAAGTCTGTGTCCATGTTTGCGTGTATGTGTTTGTGTGTGTATGTGTGTGTGTGTGTGTGTCTCCACTATGCTCAAGTGGATAACCCCGCCGTCTCGATGATGGATAGATTGGTCCTTATCAAACAGAACAGCCTCTCAAGTACATATCCTGCAGAACACTCCCTAGTGTGTGTGTGTGTGAGAGGGTCTGTGTGTGTGTGTGTGAGAGGGTCTGTGTGTGTGAGAAAGGGTCTGTGTGTGTGTGAGGGTCTGTGTGTGTGAGAGCGAGGGTCTGTGTGTGTGTGTGTGTGTGTGTGAGAAAGGGTCTGTGTGTGTGAGGGTCTGTGTGTGAGAGGGTCTGTGTGTGTGTGAGGGTCTGTGTGTGTGTGTGAGGGTCTGTGTGTGTGAGAGAGAGGGTCTGTGTGTGTGTGTGAGAGGGTGTGTGTGAGAGAGAGGGTCTGTGTGTGTGAGAGAGGGTCTGTGTGTGTGTGTGTGTGTGTGTGTGTGTGAGAGGGTCTGTGTGTGAGAGGGTCTGTGTGTGAGAGAGAGGGTCTGTGTGTGTGTGTGAGAGAGAGGGTTTGTGTGTGAGAGGGTCTGTGTGTGAGAGAGAGGGTCTGTGTGTGTGAGAGAGGGTATGTGTGTGTGTGTGTGTGTGTGTGAGAGAGAGGGTCTGTGTGTGAGAGGGTCTGTGTGTGAGAGAGAGGGTCTGTGTGTGTGTGTGAGAGAGAGGGTTTGTGTGTGAGAGGGTCTGTGTGTGAGAGAGAGGGTCTGTGTGTGTGAGAGAGGGTATGTGTGTGTGTGTGTGTGTGTGTGTGTGTGAGAGAGAGGGTCTGTGTGTGAGAGGGTCTGTGTGTGTGAGAGAGGGTCTGTGTGTGTGTGTGTGTGAGAGAGAGGGTCTGTGTGTGTGAGAGAGGGTCTGTGTGTGTGTGAGAGAGAGACGGTCTGTGTGTGAGAGGGTCTGTGTGTGTGTGTGAGAGAGGGGGTCTGTGTGTGTGTGTGTGTGTGTGTGTGTGAGAGGGTCTGTGTGTGTGTGTGAGAGAGGGGGTCTGTGTGTGTGTGTGAGGGTCTGTGTGTGTGTGAGAGAGAGGGTCTGTGTGTGTGTGTGTGTGTGTGTGTGTGTGTGTGTGTGTGAGGGTCTGTGTGTGTGTGAGAGAGAGGGTCTGTGTGTGTGCGTGAGAGAGGGTCTGTGTGTGTGAGGGTCTGTGTGTGAGAGGGTCTGTGTGTGTGTGAGGGTCTGTGTGTGTGTGTGAGGGTCTGTGTGTGTGAGAGAGAGGGTCTGTGTGTGTGTGTGAGAGGGTGTGTGTGAGAGAGAGGGTCTGTGTGTGTGAGAGAGGGTCTGTGTGTGTGTGTGTGTGTGTGTGTGTGTGTGTGTGTGTGTGTGTGTGAGAGGGTCTGTGTGTGAGAGGGTCTGTGTGTGAGAGAGAGGGTCTGTGTGTGTGTGTGAGAGAGAGGGTTTGTGTGTGAGAGGGTCTGTGTGTGAGAGAGAGGGTCTGTGTGTGTGAGAGAGGGTATGTGTGTGTGTGTGTGTGTGAGAGAGAGGGTCTGTGTGTGAGAGGGTCTGTGTGTGAGAGAGAGGGTCTGTGTGTGTGTGTGAGAGAGAGGGTTTGTGTGTGAGAGGGTCTGTGTGTGAGAGAGAGGGTCTGTGTGTGTGAGAGAGGGTATGTGTGTGTGTGTGTGTGTGTGTGTGTGAGAGAGAGGGTCTGTGTGTGTGAGAGAGGGTCTGTGTGTGTGTGAGAGAGAGACGGTCTGTGTGTGAGAGGGTCTGTGTGTGTGTGTGAGAGAGGGGGTCTGTGTGTGTGTGTGTGTGTGTGTGTGTGTGTGTGTGAGGGTCTGTGTGTGTGTGTGAGAGAGGGGGTCTGTGTGTGTGTGTGAGGGTCTGTGTGTGTGTGAGAGAGAGGGTCTGTGTGTGTGTGTGTGTGTGTGTGTGTGTGTGTGTGAGGGTCTGTGTGTGTGTGAGAGAGAGGGTCTGTGTGTGTGCGTGAGAGAGGGTCTGTGTGTGTGTGTGTGTGTGTGTGAGGGTCTGTGTGTGTGTGTGTGTGAGAGAGAGGGTCTGTGTGTATGCGTGAGAGAGGGTCTGTGTGTGTGTGTGTGTGTGTGTGAGGGTCTGTGTGTTTGAGAGAGAGGGTCTGTGTGATGGATAATAGCTGAATGAAGTCTCACCCGTCAGGCTGTTCTCTTCTTAATCATTTTTCTAATTTTTCCAGACCATAATTAAACCTCAGCAGCTTATGGTGGAACACCAGTGGTGATTCAGCCCCCGATGGTTTGAGATGGAGATTAGAGTTAGAGGTTCACCACCTTGTGAATTGTACGGAGGCTCTCGTCGCTTCATACAGGCTTTGTTGAGCTAGCTAATGGCGATTAACTAAGAAGCTGCAGGTGAACCCAGACGGCGATGGGGGACATTGAACAGACATGGAACATGTTAACAGCCCGTGTGAATTGGATTTAAGATAAAGATAAGATGATAGTCATTTATAAATCCTGGACGGGTAAATCAGGCGTCCCAACACAATGTATAGGACAGTAGTAGAAATCAGTAAGAGATCCAAAAATGGCATGAACTACAAACAGCAAATACAGAAAAGGTATACACCATATGTAGTAGCATGTTAATCTGAATGCTAAAAATACATTTAAACATCACAGACAGTTGACGGAGACATTAACAGTGTACATGACCATTATACATGTAGTGTATCATCGACTAAAGTGTTCAGTATATGCTGATGGTCTATGAGAGTAGTTGGTGTGTGCATCCTCCAGAGTACATCTTTTCTGCTTCAAACCCCCCGAAAGCCTAATCTGAATGGCTCGAGCACCCCTGCATCGACACCAAACCACAAGGTCTGACCTAACACTACACTGTTATGTCTCAGCACCTTGATTCATGTTGTCGGGCCTGGGGGCTTCTAATGGAAGAAGCTGAGGTGCATCTTTTTGGTCTCCTTGGTAACAAAGCACAAGACCCCCTGTTGAACCCGGGAGGGCGTCAGTTCTGCAGAGGGGCTTACCTGTCTCTCTCTCTCCCCAGGGTGCCCAGGACGCAGCCGCCCCCCAGGACCCCTCCATGGCCCAGGCCTACCCCTCCGCCCAGTTTGCAGCCCCTCCCCAGAACGGCATCCCAGAATACGCTGCTTCACACCCCCACCCGTCACACCCCCACCCTCACCAGCAGCACCCACACCCAGCGCAGCAGGAGTACACGGGGGTGCAGGCCCTCGGGAGGGAGCTCAACATGTACCCCCCCTCACAGAACCACAGCGAGACGGGAGGTCCTGACAGCGCCGGGCAGACGGTGGCCGGGACAACCACGGTAACCAGCTCACTATTCATGACCCTAAAGGTGCTCACTATTCATGACCCTAAAGGTGCTCACTATTCATGACTCTAAAGGTGCTCACTATTCATGACTCTAAAGGTGCTCACTATTCATGACCCTAAAGGTGCTCACTATTCATGACCCTAAAGGTGCTCACTATTCATGACTCTAAAGGTGCTCACTATTCATGACCCTAAAGGTGCTCACTATTCATGACTCTAAAGGTGCTCACTATTCATGACTCTAAAGGTGCTCACTATTCATGACCCTAAAGGTGCTCACTATTCATGACTCTAAAGACTCTAAAGGTGCTCACTATTCATGACTCTAAAGGTGCTCACTATTCATGACTCTAAAGACTCTAAAGGTGCTCACTATTCATGACCCTAAAGGTGCTCATTATTCATGACTCTAAAGGTGCTCACTATTCATGACCCTAAAGGTGCTCACTATTCATGACTCTAAAGGTGCTCACTATTCATGACCCTAAAGGTGCTCACTATTCATGACTCTAAAGGTGCTCACTATTCATGACTCTAAAGGTGCTTCACTATTCATGACCCTAAAGGTGCTCACTATTCATGACTCTAAAGACCTCTAAAGGTGCTCACTATCTGACTCTAAAGACACTAAAGGTGCTCACCTATTCATGACTCCTAAAGGTGCTCACTATTCATGGACCCTAAAGGTGCTCACTATTCATGACCCTAAAGGTTGCTCACTATTCATGACCCTAAAGGTGCTCACTATTCATGACTCTAAAGGTGCTCACTATTCATGACCCTAAAGGTGCTCACTATTCATGACCCTAAGGTGCTCACTATTCAAGACTCTAAGGTGCTCACTATTCATGACTCTAAAGGTGCTCACTATTCATGGACAAGGTGTCACTATATGACTCTAAAGGTGCTCACTATTCATGACCCTAAGGTGCTCACTATTCATTGACCTAAAAGGTGTCACGTATCTCATGACTCCTAACGTGTGCTACACTTTCCATGGACTCTAAAGGTGCTCACTTTCATGACCCTAAGGGGTGCTCACTATTCATGACCCTAAAGGTGCTCACTATCATCGACTCCTAAAGGTGCCTCACTATTCATGACCTCTAAAGGTGCTCACTATTCATGGACTCTAAAGACTTCTAAGGGGCTCACTATCATGACCCTAAAGGTGCTCACTATTCATGACCCTAAAGGTGCTCACTATTCATGACTCTAAAGGTGCTTCACTATGCATGACCTAAAGACTCTAAAGGTGCCACTATTCATGACCCTAAAAGGTGCTCACTATTCATGACTCAAAAGGTGCTCACTATTCATGACTCTAAGGGTGCTCACTATTCATGACTCTAAAGGTGCTCACTATTCATGACTCTAAAGACTCTAAAGGTGCTCACTATTCATGACTCTAAAGACTCTAAAGGTGCTCACTATTCATGACTCTAAAGGTGCTCACTATTCATGACTCTAAAGGTGCTCACTATTCATGACTCTAAAGGTGCTCACTATTCATGACCTCTAAAGGTGCTCACTATTCATGACTCTAAAGGTGCTGCTCACTATTCATTGACTCTAATGACTCTAAAGGTGCTCACTATTCATGACTCTAAAACTCTAAAGGTGCTCACTATTCATGACTCTAAAGGTGCCTATTCATGACCTAAATGTGCTCACTATTCATGACCTCTAAAGGTGCTCACTATTCATGACTCTAAAAGTCACTAGTTCTATCCAACCTAGCATGCTCACTATTAGGTGCTAAGGTGCTCACTACTATTTCAAGGTGCTCACTCATGACTCTAAAGGTGCTCACTATTTAGCTTTAGGTTTAAGTCAATCATGACTCTAAAGACTCTCACTCATACTCTAAAGGTGCTCACTATTCATGACTCTAAAGGTGTTCACTATTCATGACTCTAAAGACTCTAAAGGTTACACTATTTCATGACTCTAAAGGTGCTCTATTTCATGTAAGCTGACACTTTAAAGGTGCTTTCACTAATTCATTGTCTCACTATTCTTCTAAAGGTGACTCACTATTCACTGACTCTGACTCTAAAGGTGCTCACTATTCAAGCTAAAGTGCTCACTATTCATGACTCTAAAGGTGCTCACTATTCATCTCTCTCTCATGACTCTAAACTCTCCTTCTCATGACTCTGCTCTATTAATGGTCTAAAGGACTATTCATGAGAAGGTGCACCTCATCAAAGGTGACAAGTACACTATTCACTATGCTCACTATATGACTCTAAAGGTGCTCCACGATCCACATGCTATTCATGACAAAAGGTGCTCCTCAGATATAATGATGACAAGGGCTACAAATGACTAATCCACACTTAGCAACTATTGAACATGGTGCAAGTCACATCTGAAGAACACATAGTTTACACCCTTAAGATTTTGAGTAGTAATGCAGCCATTTAGTCTTTTTTGCCTAGTGTTTTATAAAGTACCCTAGTACAAGCTTTTGACGCCTTTTAGTAAGCAGTAAGCAGGGTGTAGGATGTTGGACAGACTCAGTAGGGCAATCGTCAGATTAGTTGCTATGTCAGCAATACTTCCCAGACACTTATAGTGTAACGCCGCAGTGTGTGTGGATGTGTGGAGCTCCATAGCAGCGTTGAAGAGAGGGTTATGCTTCCCAGACACTTATAGTGTAACGCCGCAGTGTGTGAAGAATTTCATATACAACATCGCTCATTAAAACGCTCCTACACATCGACGGTGCTAAAAAAGTATCACAAAGTTGCCGTGGGCCGTAACCATGGGGGCAACACGGCCCCTCCTTCCCAGAACTCTCACAAAACACATTAGTTTGAAACTCATATCTATCTCATATCTATCTCATATCTATCTCATATCTATCTCATATCTACCTCATATCTATCTCATATCTACCTCATATCTATCTCACATCTATCTCATCTATCTCATATCTATCTCATATCTATCTCATATCTATCTCATATCTATCTCATATCTATCTCATAGTGTTCGGACACTGACATTTTAAGTGGGGAGCTTTACTCGCACTCTCTCAACAAAACAATGAGAGTAAAACAGCTAAAGGCTAACCCTAGCTGGCTAACCAACGTTCATAAAGTGCGAACGTAATGACCAATATTTAAAAAAAGGACAAACAAATGAGATGGTAAACAATAAATATTTCTTTATTATTTCCAATTTGAACAACTTTTCCTTTTGTGGTATTGCACAGTCATAAAGTAATATCGATATGAATAAGATACATTGTGCAGCCTCTGTAGAGAGCTTCACTGGTCGAATCAGCAGTTCATTTTATATTACTTTGAGGTTTTATCAATTGTTTTATTAGTACAGCCGATACAAATCATCATACAAAAATGTGTGTGTGTGTGTGTGTGTGTGTGTGTGTGTGCAGTATATATAACAGTTTTAAGCCGTTTCTGCTGTTTTTAACTCTTCAAACTTCATTCTGCAGCCCTTGGCCTAGTTCACAACCATCTCCAGCTCTTCATGGTCCAAACACAACTGGAAAATGAATGACTCTCACTCCTTCGTCTCTCATTGCAACAGCCACATCACTCTGGGGGAGGGGGAGGGGAAATGAGACGTACATCTGGAAACCTCATCACCCCCACCCACGTCAGCCTTTGTGTCTCCAAGTCACACACACGCACGCACACACACGCACGCACACACACGCACACACACCAGCCCTTCTCTTAGCCTTGGAACTCATCAGCTGTTTTGTTTGCTTTCTTTTCTTACACTCTCTGCTCTTTGCTTTCTCCCTCCTCTTTCTCCCTCCCTCCCCTCTCTCCCTCCCTTTCTCCCTCCCGTTTCTCCCTCCTGTCTCTCCCTCCCTCTCTCCCTCCTCTTTCTCCCTCCCCTCTCTCCCTCCCTCTCTCCCTCCCCTCTCTCCCTCTCTCCCTCCCCTGTCTCCCTCCCCTCGTCTCCCTCCCCTCTCTCCCTCCCCTCTCTCCCTTTCTGTTTTCCTCCTGTTATTTTTTAAATGGTGATGTATGATATTTATATTTTTCAGTGTACAGTGATTTGCATAATGCTGTCTGGCTGGCAAGTGGACATTTTCCCTGTTGTCTCTCGTTCAGCTCTCCGTCTCTCTCTCTCCTCCCTTTCTCTCACTTTCTCTCTATCATTCTTTTCTCTCTCGCAACTTACGTAGTGTGTGTGTGTCTTGTGTGTGTGTGTGTGTGTGTGCTTTGTGTGTGTATGTGTCTGTGCATGCATGTGTGTGTATGATCTTATGTGTGTGTGTGTGTGTGTGTGTGTGTGCTTGTGTGTGTGTGTGTGTGTGTGTGTGTGTGTGCTTGTGTGTGTGTGTGTGTGTGTGCTTGTGTGTGTGTGTGTGTGTGTGTGTGTGTGTGTGTGTGTGTGTGTGTGCTGTGTGTGTGTGTGTGTGTGTGTGCTTGTGTGTGTGTGTGTGTACAGGATCATCGTAGAAGAATGACCTCATCTTTATTAAGCTAGTCATACCACCCTCCCTCCCCACTCTGGACATGTAGTGGCCCCTCTCTTGTTCTGTGTGTGTGTATTTTGTGTGATTGTATGTGTGACTAAAATAGTCATAAAGGTATAATAAAGTCTCCAAGTTGATCATTTGAGCAGACCTCAATGCCCTGATGGTTTTGATGGAGACCAGAAGCCTCTCTCTTTGTCTCAAGTCATTCTGTGGCCTCATGAAGGGTGGGGGTCCACCCCCCCCCCAGAAAGTGAACTATCAACATGATAGTCTCATGTATCAACAGGACATTATCAACATGGAGTCTTTTTAACATCTTTTTCATCTGCCTTCTACTTGATTGATTGCATTCACGCTTCAAAATCCTTTAAAGCAAAATCAATTGGTCATTATTTTTAAAGGTGGAGCAAGTGATGTAATGGCAGTGCCAGGACGTAGCCCTGATGGACGTAGCCCTGAGGGACGTAGCCCTGATGGACGTAGCCCTGAGGGACGTAGCCCTGAGGGACATGATGTAGCCCTGAGGGACGTAGCCCTGAGGGACGTAGCCCTGAGGGACGTAGCCCTGAGGGACGTAGCCCTGAGGGACGTAGCCCTGAGGGACATGATGTAGCCCTGAGGGACATGATGTAGCCCTGAGGGACATGATGTAGCCCTGAGGGACGTAGCCCTGAGGGACGTAGCCCTGAGGGACGTAGCCCTGAGGGACATGATGTAGCCCTGAGGGACATGATGTAGCCCTGAGGGACATGATGTAGCCCTGAGGGACGTAGCCCTGAGGGACGTAGCCCTGAGGGACATGATGTAGCCCTGAGGGACATGATGTAGCCCTGAGGGACATGATGTAGCCCTGAGGGACATAGCCCTGTGGGACGTAGGCCTGAGGGACATGATGTAGCCCTGAGGGACGTAGCCCTGAGGGACGTAGCCCTGAGGGACATGATGTAGCCCTGAGGGACGTAGCCTGAGGGACGTAGCCCTGAGGGACATGATGTAGCCCTGAGGGACATGATGTAGCCCTGAGGGACGTAGCCCTGAGGGACATGATGTAGCCCTCAGGGACGTAGCCCTGAGGGACGTAGCCCTGAGGGACGTAGCCCTGAGGGACATGATGTAGCCCTGAGGGACGTAGCCCTGAGGGACGTAGCCCTGAGGGACATGATGTAGCCCTGAGGGACGTAGCCCTGAGGGACGTAGCCCTGAGGGACATGATGTAGGCCTGAGGGATGTAGCCCTGAGGGACATGATGTAGGCCTGAGGGACGTAGCCCTGAGGGACGTAGCCCTGAGGGACGTAGCCCTGAGGGACATGATGTAGGCCTGAGGGACGTAGCCCTGAGGGACATGATGTAGGCCTGAGGGACGTAGCCCTGAGGGACGTAGCCCTGAGGGACATGATGTAGCCCTGAGGGACGTAGCCCTGAGGGACGTAGCCCTGAGGGACATGATGTAGCCCTGAGGGACATGATGTAGCCCTGAGGGACATGATGTAGGCCTGAGGGACGTAGCCCTGCCTTAACTCTCTCTATTTTTGAAGAGTGGAGACGTAGAGAGCTGCAGATATATCGATAAAATATAGATGTGCATGAAAACCATTAGCATTAACTGGTCCCATGACAAGTTGTCAGCAAGGCTAAACAAGACTTTACAAGGAGACCATTTGAAGGTGGATAAGACCGTAAACTCCATTTCCTATCATGGTACATGACAATCTTCCAATATCACTCGTGGTATTATGCAGACTCTTTTATCCACGTGTTCTGAAATACACGTCCTGCAGAGGATCTCTTCCAGTGGGTAGTTTGATAGGAGCGGTCTCGCGCCGCTAGTTAGCGTGGCTAGGCTAGTTAGCGTGGCTAGGCTAGTTAGCGTGGCTAGGCTAGTTAGCGTGGCTAGGCTAGTTAGCGTGGCTAGGCCACAGAACGGATGCAGTTCCCCAGGCGTGGAAGCAGGTGCCTGCAGCAGCAGACCGTGTTCAAAGTAAAACACTGTGGACGGACTCTTTGGCTCACACAGGGAATCTGCAGCTACCTCCAGGTGTTAGGACTCTTTGGCTCACACAGCGAATCTGCAGCCACCTCCAGGTGTTAGGACTCTTTGGCTCACACAGGGAATCTGCAGCTACCTCCAGGTGTTAGGACTCTTTGGCTCACACAGGGAATCTGCAGCTACCTTCAGGTGTTAGGACTCTGGCTCACACAGGGAATCTGCAGCTACCTCCAGGTGTTAGGACTCTGGCTCACACAGGGAATCTGCAGCTACCTCCAGGTGTTAGGACTCTGGCTCACACAGGGAATCTGCAGCTACCTTCAGGTGTTAGGACTCTGGCTCACACAGGGAATCTGCAGCCACCTCCAGGTGTTAGGACTCTTTGGCTCACACAGGGAATCTGCAGCTACCTCCAGGTGTTAGGACTCTTTGGCTCACACAGGGAATCTGCAGCCACCTCCAGGTGTTAGGACTCTGGCTCACACAGGGAATCTGCAGCTACCTCCAGGTGTTAGGAAGTTTCATCTTTTTGAGGAATATATTAGAATGTGGTTTCCGTGACGAAAGAGGCCACTATAGGTGTGGGAATAATCACTACCCACTGTGCCTGGCAGCCTGGTTTTTGTGACGTAAGAGGTCACTATAGGTGTGGGAATAATCACTACCCACTGTGCCTGGCAGCCTGGTTTTTGTGATGAAAGAGGCCACTATAGGTGTGGGAATAATCACTACCCACTGTGCCTGGCAGCCTGGTTTTTGTGACGTAAGAGGTCACTATAGGTGTGGGAATAATCACTACCCACTGTGCCTGGCAGCCTGGTTTTTGTGATGAAAGAGGCCACTATAGGTGTGGGAATAATCACTACCCACTGTGCCTGGCAGCCTGGTTTTTGTGTGACTTCAGCGTTCACAGCTCTATCTGGTCAGGGTGTTGGAACCTGAAATGCACTTGAAGACCAAATGTGAACTTGGCGATTTCCAGTCTGTTTTATTCTCGTTTAAATGGGCCTCATAAGATAGATTCAGTATTCATCTTATTGTCTGAATCTTTTCATATATTTGTGATGTGTGTGTGTGAATATGATTGGTTCGTCTTTGTGTGTGTGTGTGTGCGTGTGCGCGCGTGTGTGCGTGTGCGTGCGTGCGTGTGTGTGTGTGCGTGTGTGTGTGTCTGTGTGATGGTACTGTGCTATGTGTGAATAGAAAGGTGTGGGTCTTTCTTTGGTCATGCTACAGTAATCCAGTCTGAATCATCTGGTTGGTCATCGTGGTCACACTCATTTGACAGACCTATCAGGTTTCATGGAATAATTCATGCATTGTAACAAAATTATAGATACTTGAGCGTGATTTCTCCTAAATGTTTTAAGGGTGAATTATGAATTAGATGCTCAGCAATCTAATATATAAGGCTGTTTGTTTTGTTGTTTGATTGCTTTAAAATCGGACACAATGTAAATGAGTCAGTTTATGTACAACAAGTATCATTGCATGCATCATTGATCATTAACCACCAGATGATGCACTGCAGTGAACATTTCAATGCATAAATATAATAGCAATACAATTGGATATCAAAATGCGTCTGACTAACAAGTTTACACACAGCATTGAACTTTCATGTTCATTCGTATCAACATTGATCCGCATTGAATCATATTATCCATGATTAGTTTAGAACAATTATTATACGGTTTAAAGTAGTATAATATAATTTCAATGTAATAATATAACTGAACATAAATCCTGCATCGTTACTGTTAAACTGAATAACCGTTTGCTGTACATTTTCCATGTAGATGGTACAGCAGCAGGGATCATATTGTCAATGGAGGTTCGTCAGCGCTTTACATCACAATCACTTCTCTTGCTTAGGATGTTTTTAACCAAACCACAAAGTAGGGTCAGATCAAGTCACTTATTGTAGTCTGTAGAGCACATGTCTCATCGAAATGAGCTTTGAATCGAGTTTATCCAAGAAAAGACTGCTGTCTCTTTGTATTGAACTACATGTCCTACTTGTTACATCACCTAAACCCTGTTAGCTGTGTTGTACTCATCGTGTGACCCCCCCCCCCCCCCCCCCCCCCCCCCCCCCCTCCCGCAGCAGACGCAGGACGTGTCACCGTCGGACCACCAGCAGCAGATGGCGTCGGAGAGCAGCGACTGTAAGACGCAGCCCAAGAGACTCCATGTCTCCAACATCCCCTTCCGCTTCAGGGACCCTGATCTCAGGCAAATGTTTGGTGTAAGTACGGCCCCCCAGTACCTACCACCCTAACCCTCCAGCAGATAGAGGACCCTGGTGTAGGTACGCCCCCCCCCCTTCACACTACCTACCAGGTCCTCTAACGCTCCAGCAGATAGAGGAACCTGGTGTAGGTACGCCCCCCCCCTTCACACTACCTACCAGGTCCTCTAACGCTCCAGCAGATAGAGGACCCTGGTGTAGGTACGCCCCCCCCCCTTCACACTACCTACCAGCTCCTCTAACGCTCCAGCAGATAGAGGACCTGGTGTAGGTACGCCCCCCCCCCCCTCCTCTAACGTTCCTGAGAATACATGACACATGTTAAATCAATTCATGTTTAAACCTGCTCTTCATGAAAGCCCTCGCCGTTATCTTGTGATTGTCAGGCTTTACGATGCTTACTGCTCTAAGTTTGTCTTCTAGGGGCCACCATACATGTTTCCATTTATAAATGACTTATTTTCTTATTTCCTTTCTTTTTCGGTTACAGCAATTTGGCAAAATCTTAGATGTGGAAATCATTTTTAATGAGCGCGGCTCTAAGGTAAGCGTCCTTTCTTTGACTCTGAACGTAGCTTTCAATGTAATAATAATATCAATAACAATAAAAATAATAATTTGATAAACATATTAAAAGGAAATGTAACAGTTGGCTTCTTCAGTAATTCTCTTGGACATTCACTGTCTGTCATCCCGCGTTACAACTGAGCGTAGAAGGTGTTAGCTACCCTAGCTACCCTAGGTGTTAGGTGTTAGCTAAGGTGTTAGCTACCCTAGCTACCCTAGGTGTTAGGTGTTAGCTAAGGTGTTAGCTACCCTAGCTACCCTAGGTGTTAGGTGTTAGCTAAGGTGTTAGCTACCCTAGCTACCCTAGGTGTTAGGTGTTAGCTAAGGTGTTAGCTACCCTCCGAGCCTTTCTGAGTCGGTTTGGTTTTGCTGCTGTTGAGTCCTTGCTACAAGACATATTCTTTCCATCCATAACATGCTCCCTTGTAAGACTCCATCAAGTCTTTTTCCTCGTATGTGTAATGGGATTTACACAGTATATGTGTTTTATAACAAACTCTGATGTTTGCTGATATCATTACAAAAGAAAAAAGCAATAAAAAGAGATAGGTTTTTATGGAGTAATGTTATTAACCCACACGGGCTGGATTTATGAGGTAATCTCTGAGACATTCACAAATGTTCACTTTTCAATTTCCAAGGCAGGAGAGCTTTAGCAATTTTATTAAAATGTTTTCATGAATTATAAATTATAAATATGCTATGTAATCAGCGTATTGGACAAGAAGTTCTTGGAACTACTTTGATAAAACACTGTTTGCTTGTTGTGGATGAACGTCTCTGAACATAACCCTAGCCTACCCCTAACCCTAACCCTAGCCTAACCCTAACCCTGCCCCTCCATGCTGTGAATGTTTCCATGGTGTCAGGGCTTTGGCTTCGTGACGTTTGAGCACAGCGTGGAGGCAGACAGGGCACGAGAGAAGCTGCACGCCACGGTGGTGGAGGGACGCAAGATCGAGGTGTGTGTCTTTGTTTTTACCCCCTACCGTTTCCCCCCAAAGTCTTCACAATTGTTATTTCCTTTCTTTTTTCAGTTTGAGTATGCTTTTGACTGCTGTGTGTGTGTGCATGTGTGTGTGTGTGCGCGCGTGCGTGCGTGTGTGTGTGTGTGCGTGCGTGCGTGCGTGTGTGTGTGTGTGTGCGCGCGTGCGTGCGTGCGTGCGTGCGTGTGTGTGTGTGTGCGCGCGCGCGCGTGCGTGTGTGTGTGTGTGCGCGCGCGTGCGTGTGTGTGTGTGCGTGTGCATGCGTGTGTGTGTGTGTGCGCGCGTGCGTGCGTGTGTGTGCGTGCGTGTGCATGCATGTGTGTGTGTGTGTGTGTATGTGTGTTTTTTTACGGCATCAACAGCACACCTCAGTGACACCATGATCTTGAGACACCTCATGCTCAAACCTCGACCCACATGCCACTCAAACCTCGACCCACATGCCACTCAAACCTCGACCCACATGCCACTCAAACCTCGACCCACATGCCACTCAAACCTCGACCCACATGCCACTCAAACCTCGACCCACATGCCACTCAAACCTCGACCCACATGCCACTCAAACCAGGGCCACGCAGAACACTAAAAACTATTTCCTCTTTGCTTTTGAACATTAACATCCAGAATACTTCTTGACTGTACTGTGAAATAACTCTTCACAATGTGTTCACCCCCAGCAGAAAGAGTGGAGCGTGTCTCCTTAACCTATTCCCATAAGAAATAATTAAAATCGGAAAACATACTGGCTTGAGGGATTTTCTCTGAAAAGAGATTAAAAGTATGCTAATGACCAAAAAACAGACAGGCAAATAAATCAAATGCAAACCATTTCCTTTTTGAGGAAAAGTAAATAACCCCTGCCAACCTGTCAGCCCTGTGTCCTTGTGGGGTCACACTGCTGTCGAATGGGAAACAAAAGATGGAATCTCTTTCTTCTTAATGCTGAGTCTTTATTTGTCATAGTTCGGCATCAGCAGCAGATTCTGAAGCGACTTTCCAAAGGAAATTTCTATTTTTTGATGAGAATAAGCAAAGAGCACAATTTTTCCCATCGATGAATGGTGTTGAATCTGTGACATCTTCCAACTTCTAAGCTCTATAAGTATGTTTGTTGATAAGAACTTGTCAGTGGAATGAGCGTATACATCATAAGTCAACCTATAAGCTCTATAAGTATGTTTGTTGATAAGAGCTTGTCAGTGGAATGAGCGTATACATCATAAGTCAACCTATAAGCTCTATAAGTATGTTTGTTGATAAGAGCTTGTCAGTGGAATGAGCGTATACATCATAAGTCAACTTCTAAGCTCTATAAGTATGTTTGTTGATAAGAGCTTGTCAGTGGAATGAGCGTATACATCATAAGTCAACCTATAAGCTCTATAAGTATGTTTGTTGATAAGAGCTTGTCAGTGGAATGAGCGTATACATCTCAAGTTAATTTTGTCCGCCTGAGTAAGATGCTGCTTATTCCTTTCTCATCTCCCCCTCCCTTTCAACCCATCCATTCAACAGTAGCTTGTATAGTGTCCCAACCCGTCCCACCTTCCCCACCCACTCGACACAGTTACCATGGTTACAGTAGGCAAACAAGTGGGCGAGGCCAAAAAAACATAAAGGCTTGGGAATGGTAAGTGTGAAGCAAGCCATTCTGCCAGCATTTTCTCTTCCTCTCTCTCTCTCTCTCTCTCTCTCTCTCTCTCTCTCTCTCTCTCTCTGCCTCTCACCGGAACGTCTGCCACGATGGAACGTTTGATTGTTTGTGTTCCTTATGGATTGTGGCTGGGTTCATGCTGTGTATGATTTGGTTCTTATATACAGAAGTATGTTTTCTCTCGACGTGTGTTTGACCCGAGTCTTGAGCTGAGCAAGCGTGAGAGATTACTGACATGAGAAACCAACAAGTTTGCACCGTATACCTCAGGGTGTTGGGAGTATGTGTCCATCTGTTTGGTCCCTGTTGTTGTATTGTTTCTGTTCTTTGATTATCCGTAGAAGACTTTGCACCCTAATCTTTGACCTATCCCTCGTACGCTCTTGGTCTGAAGCTGGAATGATTTGATTGGTTGATCAATTGAATGAACTGAATGATTTACTTGATGTCATCTGATCTGGTCTCTTGGTTTTGTTGTGTTCTCTTCCATTCCTGGTTTTCTTCATCCCTTTGATTAAATCGCACAACTCTTGCAACACATTGGAAAGGCTGATGTTTTGAGTGTAAATGCAGATGTTGCTTGCTCTTCAGATTGGACATTGCATAATTTACATTTACCGTCCACTCTACTGACGATGTGTCCTTTGTCCCCTTTCCCATGTATTTCCTCCAAGCCCGACACCCAACGCTGCATGCATCGACACACATCAGCATTCACATCTTTTCTTTTTCCTCTCTTGCATTTGTTTCATCTTTTCTAATGTGTGTACTGTACTGTCACACAAAGGGTAGACGCATGCCGTTTTTAAACGATTAAAAACAAAATTGCAAATTAAAAAAGATTTTGCTTGGGGTATGTTCTCTGTGGAAGTGTTGCTGAATAATGAAAAATAAACATGCTGTGGATATTATTGAAGCATTTGATTAGCGTGCTACATCCCTCCGATACAAGAGAAGCATGCATGATGCTTTTCTTTAAGGCTGTGGCCACTCTCCCTGGCTAGCAGCTCAACCTCACAGGTGTTTTCCACAGGTGAACAACGCGACAGCCAGGGTCATGACCAACAAGAAGACCGTCAGCCCATATGCAAATGGTAAGACCAGTCCATTCCAATGCTCAATTATTTGACAGATTTCAGGCATTTTTATTTCAATGTTGCAAAAACCAATACACGCACACAAAACTGCCATTCAAATGTTTTAAAACACATTAAAAAGTATGTTACGGTCATAGGGTAATCTCCCCCATTTTCTCTCTCTCTCTCCCCCTCTCCACTCCCTCTCTGTCTCTCTCTCTCTCTCTCTCCCCCTCTCCACTCTCTCTCTCTCTCTCTCTCTCTCTCTCTGTCTCTCTCTCTCTCCCCCTCTCCACTCTCTCTCTCTCTCTCTCCCCCTCTCCACTCTCTCTCTCTCTAAATCTCTCTCTCTCTCTCTCTCTCTCTCTCTCTCTCTCTCTCTCTCTCTCTCTCTCTCTCTCTCTCCCCCTCTCCACTCTCTCTCTCTCTCTCCCTCTCTCTCTCTCTCTCTCTCTCTCTCTCTCTCTCTCTCTCTCTCTCTCTCTCTCTCTCTCTCTCTCTCTCTCTCTCTCTCTCTCTCTCTCCCCCTCTCCACTCTCTCTCTCTCTAAATCTCTCTCTCTCTCTCTCTCTCTCTCTCTCTCTCTCTCTCTCCCTCTCTCTCTCTCTCTCTCTCTCTCTCCCCCTCTCCACTCTCTCTCTCTCTCTAAATCTCTCTCCTCTCTCCCTCTCTCTCTCTCTCTCTCTCTCTCTCTCTCTCTCTCTCTCTCTCTCTCTCTCTCTCTCTCTCTCTCTCTCTCTCTCTCTCTCTCTCTCCCTCTCTCTCTCTCTCTCTCTCTCTCTCCCCCTCTTTAGGCTGGAAGTTGAACCCAGTCGTCTACAGTCCAGAGTTCTATGCAGGTAAAGAGACATGTCCTTTTTCTTTCTTTTCCATCTAGCATCTCTGTATCACCTGTCCTGGTCACCCACACTGGGATTAGTACCAGTATGGTACTGGTGTCACCGTGTAGGGTTAGGGTCACCATGTAGGGGAGCTAGGACATGGGGCTCATGGTGAAAAGGATAAGAATCACATGTTATCCAAAGATGTCATTATTATTGAAAAGACTTAATTCAATAGAGTAATTACAACTATGAACGAATCCTTTTTTTTCTATTTGGCCACTAAAACAAAGACAGTGACATAGAGTACATGCAGTGGCGGTGATTGACAGCTTTATCATTATAGCCAGAGCTGTAGTAATAAATAATACGGGACTTGACGTATTCTCACTATCTTCATAATGACCCTGAACCCACCCCTCCCCACTCACTTACATGAAGGCCCGTTTTATAATGAAAGACAAAGAAGCTGAGGTGATGATATATTGCCTTGTTTTTATATATATATATATATATATAGAAAAGAAGCAGAGGATAAGAGAGAAGAAAGCTAATTGTCCCTCTCTCTGCAAAGGACATTAAAAGGGTCTGAAATTTATTTTGTAAATTAAAATCAATAGTTTCAATTTCTCCAGACGTTTGCTTAATTCATCCGCCCATTTTTGTTATTACAAAATGGCCTCCTATTGATTTTCTCCCCTTTCAAGCATCCAAAATACCATTTGGGTTGACGTGTGAATATGTAAATGTGTGTGTGTGTGTGTGTGTGTGTGTGTGTGTGTTTGGCTGTACAAACAATGTTTTGTGCCATCATTAATGATCAGGTATTTAATATGCCATAATGGGCGGCCTGGGTTGCATTGTTGTCATTGTAGCCCACGAGGCTAGTGGCAGTTAGCCACAGCCTGATCACATGCAGAAAGAGCTGCTAACTAGCTCAGCCCATTAGCCAAATAAAAGCCCCCCTCTCAGGCAGCCACTAACCGCGATGTTGTTAGAGTAGACAAAGTATAAATACATTATGCTTATATGACAATATAATACATGTCATCTTTCAATCAATTAGTGGTTATCTCAAAGCTGCCAGGCCAATTAAAACAACTGCCATTTTGAGGACTTACTCTGCTTCAGATCAACATAGAACAATATTCATCTAGCTATATGCATATTCCATGCCTTGTCTGGGAACTGCTCCCATTCATTCATTCTTTACCTGTCTCGCACAGAAAAGGAAGTTAAAGTAATCGTTGTATCTTAGTAGTCTTGGCCTCACAAGCCCTTTATTATGTAGAGCTAGAGAGCATTTGTTTAAGAAGGTTAAACCTCTGCCCTCTTCAATGATTCCATCTAGTCAAGGATTGATTACATGGTTCATTATGATTCGGCTAAAAATATGCATATGTATGTTGGGATCTTTTCCTCTGATCTCCATCTCTACCTTCGCCAGCACTCGGCATTTGAATGAAACTCTCCAGCCACCAGAGAGACACATGAGGAGTTAATGGCAGCAGCACACTTATGGCTCCTGCCCCATTCTGTGTGTCTCTGGCTATCTCTGTATTTCATCATTTCCCATGTTAACCCGAGTGGGTTGAATGCATTATCAGTTCAAAGACACACTGTCCTGTTTGAAGACTAACACAAACAGTAGAATCAAAGCACAATGTCTTCACCATTACTGATTGGCTGGAATGAGTGTCAGGTGATTGGTTTTTAGTTGCATCAACTAGAACCAATGTGAGCCATTCAAAAAGGAAAATTCCAATAACTTGTGTTTCAAAGGATGATTAAAGAAATTGGTAAGAGGATCGTATTGCATTGTTACATCGATTACTGAAAGCAGCTTTGAAATTGAAATTGATGATTTGACATCGACCTCTAAGCTTCTGCACAAAGTAAGCCTCAGCGACAGTTTTGCTTCATAAGATCGGGACACAAGCCGAGGCTTTATTTTAGAAAAGTACGTTATTCAAGTGAAGATGGGAACAAACGCACTATTCATCAAAAATGATGCCCTATGGATTTCCAAAAATGACTACAAAAGTTGATTATGAAGACAATTATGATGAGGGTGAGGTGACAACAACAGACAAACAATATGAATTCAGTAAAAAGTACCTAGGTAAGTAAAAAAGTGAGTAGAGTAACTTGTCCACCATTGGCTGAAGCTTAACCCCCCCCCCCCCCCCTCCCTATGTCTTCCCAGTACCAGGCTTCCCCTACCCAGCAGCCACTGCGGCAGCAGCGTTCAGAGGAGCCCACTTGCGGGGCAGAGGGCGCACCGTCTACAACGCGTTCAGGGCAGCTGCTCCCCCCCCCCACATCCCTGCCTACGGAGGGTGTGTACCCCCTCCCTCCTCCCTCCTTCCTCCTCCCTCCTCCCTCCTCCCTCCTCCCTCCTCCCTCCTCCCTGCTCTCCTGCTCTCCCCTCTCTTCTTCCTTTGTCCGGTCGCAGCATGTGTGTGTGTGTGTGTGTGTGTGTGTGTGTGTGTGTGTGTGTGTGTATGGTGTGTGTGTGTGTGTGTGTGTGTGTGTGTGTGTGTGTGTGTGTGTGTGTGTATGGTGTGTGTGTGTGTGTGTGTATGTGTGTGTGTGTATGGTGTGTGTTTATGGTGTGTGTTTGGTGTGTGTGTGTGTGTGTGTGTGTGTGTGTGTGTGTGTGTGTGTGTGTGTGTGTGTGTGTGTGTGTGTGTGTGTGTGTGTGTGCATTTCAGATCTTTGGGTCTACATGCATTGTTGTTGTTGTTGTTGTTGTTGTTGTTGTTGGTCTGTCGTTTTTTAAGCTATAACCAAAGTTGGTATGGGGTTGGAACCAACCGTTTGTGTTCGTCTTTATAGATCAGCATGAGATCAGACTTTTATTCTAAACTGTTGGTATTTCCTATTTCTTATGTCCCCTTTAATCCATTTGAGCAAATGGCTGCTAAGGAGGCTAGATGGTGATTCTTCATGTAAGATGTAGGTGTAGTACATAGTGACCACCTACTTTTGCTCTCTCTCACACACACACACACACACACACACACACACACACACACACACACACACACACACACACGGGTCAGTGCCTGGCCATGATATTGCTACTCAGAAGCATGGCTGGTAGCAGCTGTCCCATGGCAGAGATGAGAGTGTTTGGGTGAAGCATGGGCTTGACAACAGAGATATGCAGCACAGATTGTGCTTTCATTAAAGGAGCTGCAGAGTTGAAGTGCCCCTGCGACGGTCGTACGGTGCATTATTAATGCACACGCTGATTTATTTTGATTGGAAACGTCCGTCTCAAGAGGTGAGAAGACAACTCTGAAATGAAATTCCAGTAACAGAGCTCTGAGCTTGTGATGGGGAAGCATTGTCACACACAAACACCCACACACCACACACACACACACACCACACCCACAAACACACACGTCTTTGTGCATCGCACACGTATGTGTATGTGTGTGTGTGTGTGTGTGTGTGTGTGTGTATGTGTGTGTGTGTGTGTGTGTATGTGTGTGTGTGTGTGTATGTGTGTGTGTGTGTGTGTGTTTGTGTGTGTGTGTGTATGTGTGTGTGTGTGTGTGTGTGTGTGTGTACAATGTGCATGTCAAGGCACTTGAAGACAAGGTGTATCGCTCCCATTTGTTTCCTTATCTTATTGCAGACTTGACATGACTCGCCATCAGTAAGCCGATATCGTCCAATCATCCGTGCACATCAAGCTGCCTCTAATGACACACTGGGGGGGGGGGGGGGGGGGGGGGCTTCACGCTATCCAGGGACCTTGACCTTTGACATGTGAAATGGCCCTAACGATTGGCAAGATGGGAAGTCGTACAAACACTGCGATGTCTTCTCTGTACCCTCCTCTCATGGACAGCAGCGGCTTGTCGGACAACTGGAAGGTTGCTGGTTTGATCCCCTGCTCCTCCTAGCTAAAGATGTCCCAAAGCAAGACAGCTAGCCCTAACTGCTCTCAGTGAGCTGGCTGTTGCCTTGCATGGTTGACACCGCCGTCAGTGTATGAAAGGGTTAAAGAGCTTTGAGTGGCCACAGTTCTGAAAAGTGCTATATAAATGCAGTACATTTCCATTTACCATTTACCTCTATCCTTAAAGAGGAACCAAACACTAAACTCAAACCGCATGGGGACAACCCACCAAACACAGGCTTGTTGCCACGGTTAAGATGATCACATATTTCAAATGTGAGATGAGGCAAGTGACTTAAATCACTTGGCACTGATTTAAGGCAATTCAAAAATGCATCCTTCATAACTTAGAAAAACCAGATGGTAGGGTGAGGAATTCCAGCCTCCTGCCACCCAGTCATGATGGACAAACAAGTCCGGCATCGGTGACAATGTTTACATGAGACACAAATATATTCTGAATGGGAATGCATTCCCCTGATGACCATTTACATTGAGATGTTGGCTCTGTGTTTTTCAATAGTTAAACTTAAGATAGCAGTAAACTCACACAAGTATGACGTGTCTAATTACTCTTTCAATTGTTTCACGTTTATGCAGATTCTCCAGAAATGCAGACTTCAACAGTACAGCAAGCTATATTCATGTTGCAAATTTTAACTGCAATGTTTTAAAAATGCTGTGTTAAATATGTGCACATAGATGTTCACAGGATTTAGTTAAACTCATCATGTGAGTCATATACTGACAAGATAACACTAGCTGTGGCCAAACTAGTTCAGCCAACATTTACCTAGCTCCGCCCCTTTTGTGTCCCATGTTGTCCAATCAGACCTCGCAACTGTTTGACCTAGCTCCGCCCCTTTTGTGTCCCATGTTGTCCAATCAGACCTCGCAACTGTTTGACCTAGCTCCGCCCCTTTTGTGTCCCATGTTGTCCAATCAGACTTCTCAACTGTTTGACCTAGCTCCGCCCCTCCATGTTGTCCAATCAGACCTCTCAACTGTTTGACCTAGCTCCGCCCCTCCATGTTGTCCAATCAGACCTCTCAACTGTTTGACCTAGCTCCGCCCCTCCATGTTGTCCAATCAGACCTCTCAACTGTTTGACCTAGCTCGGCCCCTCCATGTTGTCCAATCAGACCTCTCAACTGTTTGACCTAGCTCCGCCCCTCTTGTCCCATGCTGTGTTTCCTTTCTGAACTGGACTAACGTCTCTGTGCTAATCAGGCAGTGGTTGGTGGCCAGCCCAGCTGTCATGCATGTGAACATGCACTAATATCAATGTTTCTGTTTGTGTTTGTGTTTGCATCCTCTGCAGTGTTGTTTACCAGGATGGGTTTTATGGTGCAGATCTTTATGTAAGTATTTATGACTGACATTGCATGCAGCACTGCCAACCCCCTGCTACCCTGCAACCATCTCCATGACAACCCTTTTTTACATCAATCTAAACCAATGAGAAGTTGCAGCTGACTTGGGCACATCTAAAGCCAAACCCGCTGGAGAACCAGCTTAATGGGAGTTAACGATGTCACATACTGGTGCTCATCACGGACCAAAAGGTAATCAAAAGAAACATCAACAATAGGAGCTGCAAAATCCAAGGGTTGCCAATTTCAAAATGTATGTGACGTGATCTAAAATATGCACTGTAATCTAACATATGCAACGCTTGGAAAATAATACAAATCCCATATTCTTTATCCAATATGTATTTTGCTAGCAGCTGGTAATCGCAATAGTGCTCATCAGTCAACAGTAGAAGCACACAAGTGTATCCACACACACACACACACACACAGAGCAAAAGACACCAGGATGAGGCTCCAGAGAGACTAATGATTGGGAGTAATGTGTGCACGTAGCTGGGGTGTGAACGCGCTGACACCCGCTCCCTAGCCCTGTCATTACCCCAGCGCCGCCACCAACACCACAATTGATTGCCACAATGCGATAAGATCATTTAATACTCATTAGTGAAACATCGATGCCGTCACCGCGGGCGAGGGGGGAGGGCTGGGGACAGAGGCGG
Organism: Lota lota; assembly: GCA_026745465.1. NCBI lineage: Eukaryota > Metazoa > Chordata > Actinopteri > Gadiformes > Lotidae > Lota > Lota lota. Next base: position 1,345,786 of record JACYXH010000320.1, on the reverse strand, counting down.
ACGAGGGGGGAGGGGGAGGCTGGGGGGAGGGGGTGAGGCTGGGGGCGGGGAGGGGGAGGGGGGGAGGGGGAGCGGCTGTGGGGAGGGGGAGAGGCTGGGGGGAGTGAGGGGAGGGGGGGAGGGGGGAGGGGAGGGCTGGGGGGAGAGGGGAGAGGGCTGGGGAGGAGGGGAGGCCTGGGGGAGAGGGGAGGGCTGGGGGAGGGGAGGGCCGCTGGGGGAGGGTGGAGGCTGGGGGAGTGGGGGAAGGGGGGGAGGGTGAGGCTGGGGACACCCGTAGGGGGGAGGGGGGAGAGGCTGGGGGAGGGGGGAGGCTGGGGAGGGGGAGAGGCTGGGGGAGAGGGGAGGGGGGGCAGGGGGGAGGCTGGGGCAGGGGAGAGGGGAGAGGCGGGGAGGGGGAGCTGGGGGGGAGAGGGAGGGGGGAGAGGCATGGGGGAGGGGGAGGCCTGGGGGAGGGGCGAGTGGCTGGGGGCAGGATGGGGTAAGGGGGTGTAGGGGAGGCTGGGGGGTGCTCGGGTGAGAGGCTGGGGGAGGGGGGAGGCTGGGGGTCGAGGGGAGGGGGGAAATGGCTGGTAGGGGGAGGCTGGGGGAGGGGGGACGAGAGGCTGGGGGAATCATCACTAGGGAGGGGGTCGCAGTATTCATGTTTATTAGAAAAAGTGCAGCTCTGGCAAATGGATTCGTTCAGGCAGACGTGATAAGTAGAAGATAATGAAGCAGGGGCAGGGTGGATCAGTGTGGCATGAATGATGGCGTGTTAAATGTTAGCGCTGCACATGGAGACGTGTG
>JACYXH010000320.1:1252500-1342500 GCA_026745465.1 Lota lota | reverse complement strand
CGGTATCCAGCTCCTCTTGAGAACGTACCGCCCACTGCTTCATTTCTAGGGGTATCAGCCTATACCCCACCCTGACACCATCCAAATCTTAGAAACAAATTGGTCTTCTTTCAAAACCAAGTCATCTTCTCTTTATTGCTTCCAGCAGACGAATGCTCTCCTGAAAAGGGACTGAAGCCACACCCGTGTGTTCCAACACAAAGACACTCAGCCAACGAAGACAAATTGATATTTCATTGTCTTGAACTAACCCTACCACCACCACCTCCTCTTCATAACAGAATTATTAATAACACTATGAATAATTTGTGTTACATTCGTAAGCGCTGGTGTGTAATATGGCTGTTTAATTGCACAGAACTTGTAGAACTCTGTCTTATTCGATCATTATTCATCCCCTTCTCAAGGCCGCTCTTTCAAAGTGCGCTCTGAATTAACTACCTTTGCTGCAACACAGGGGTTGGATATGACCTAGCTATGACTCCAGGCCTTAATTAAAAGATAACTCATGTTACCCCAATCAATTTCAATGTCCTTTTTTCAAATGGCCCCCAAAATAGTATTTTTTTCCAACTAATCAGACGCATATAATAACGGATTTATTGGGTGAATAAATTTTAAATCAAGAGAATATCATCTACAAAGCTGAAGGAGAAATGGTCAGATGATGAAAATAAGGCAGAAAGCATAGCAATGTTGCCATGCTTTCAGCGTTTTGGATCTTGTATATGGTAACACTTTACAATAAGGGTACAATTAACCATTAATTACCAATTAATTACCAATTACCTTCCTGGCCACGCCCCAAGCCTGCCCAGCCAAGGTGCAATCTGCCTCTACCAGGACACCGTGTGTCCACTTACTGAACGCTGAGGAACGCTGAGGAACGCTGAGGAACGCTGAGGAACGCTTAGGAACGCTGAGGAACGCTGAGGAACGCTGAGGAACGCTGAGGAACACTTAGGAACGCTGAGGAACACTGAGGAACGCTGAGGAACACTGAGGAACGCTGCGGAACGCTGAGGAACACTGAGGAACGCTGAGGAATGCTGAGGAACGCTGAGCAACGGAGGATTTAGTTCTGAGACAGAACCACTGAGTCATATGGGAATGAAACTACTAGCTGTTACTTAGGGTTGATGGAACTACTGCAGCTCCTTTTGGGGATAAGACGTTGTAGAGAGTGGGGTTGAGCCTTGACCCAAATAGACAACAAGGCTCTTCAACTGTTTAGCAATTGTTGCAATTCCCTTGCTGTTCTTCCTCTAATGGAAAGGATCCTGTGTCGTGGGAACCCTCTTTCTAATTGGTAACTGAAGCTCAACTTGTCCCAGGACCCAGGTACCCCAGGAAAGGAGCTCAGGGTAGCATTATAGCACTGGAAACACATGTCATGTGACTTCAAATATCATCTCAACCTGGCTTTGGTCTGGAGTCAGACTGCTGCTCTTAGGGTCATGTGGTCTTCTTGTTCTGTTTTAATGCTCTTAGGGTCATGTGGTCTTCTTGTTCTGTTTTAATGCTCTTAGGGTCATGTGGTCTTCTTGTTCTGTTTTAATGCTCTTAGGGTCATGTGGTCTTCTTGTTCTGTTTTAATGCTCTTAGGGTCATGTGGTCTTCTTGTTCTGTTTTAATGCTCTTAGGGTCATGTGGTCTTCTTGTTCTGTTGTAATGCTCTTAGGGTCATGTGGTCTTCTTGTTCTGTTGTAATGCTCTTAGGGTCATGTGGTCTTCTTGTTCTGTTTTAATGCTCTTAGGGTCATGTGGTCTTCTTGTTCTGTTTTAATGCTCTTAGGGTCATGTGGTCTTCTTGTTCTGTTGTAATGCTCTTAGGGTCATGTGGTCTTCTTGTTCTGTTGTAATGCTCTTAGGGTCATGTGGTCTTCTTGTTCTGTTTTAATGCTCTTAGGGTCATGTGGTCTTCTTGTTCCTCTTCTGTTGTAATGCTCTTAGGGTCATGTGGTCTTCTTGTTCCTCTTCTGTTGTAATGCAGCCATCTGTTGTAGGTCAGAACAGAGTTCTGTAGTGTTGTGTTCATGTCTCTAACCTCTCAGAACAGAGTTCTGTAGTGTTGTGTTCATGTCTCTAACCTCTCAGAACAGAGTTCTGTAGTGTTGTGTTCATGTCTCTAACCTCTCAGAACAGAGTTCTGTAGTGTTGTGTTCATGTCTCTAACCTCTCAGAACAGAGTTCTGTAGTGTTGTGTTGTGTTCATGTCTCTAACCTCTCAGAAATCAAATCGATGATATGGTCGCGTACCTCGCTGTGTGTGTGTGTGTGTGTGTGTATGTGTGTGTACGTGTGTGTATCTGTGTGTGTGTGTGTGTGTGTGTATGTGTACATGTGTGTATCTGTGTGTGTGTGTGTGTACGTGTGCGTGCGTGCGTGTGTGCGTGTGTGCGTCTACATGTGTGTGTGTGTTTATGAGTGTGTGTGTTTATGAGTGTGTGTGTTTGTGAGTGTGTGTGTACGTGAGTGTGTGTGTTTGTGAGTGTGTGTGTACGTGTGTGTGTGTTTGTGAGTGTGTGTGTTTGTGAGTGTGTGTGTGTACACACGGACATGACGGTTCATCTCTGCACAGCGAGATAAGACAGGTCAAATGCATCACTGGGCTGAGTTAAGGAGGCTGTGGAGGAGGAGAATTAGACTGTACAGTGAATAACAATGTCCAAAACTAATCGGGATTAACTTCTAATCGCTTCAGCCACTGGGCCACTATGCAAATCAGTTCATTTCCAGGCACAAGCCCCCAGCCTCTCTGATTGGCTGTTATCAAAGTTGCTAGGGAAATGGAGGTAGGAGGAAGATAATCTGGATTCTATACAGGCCAACATGAGGTGCACTCTGAAATCAAATAGACCACCAGCATGTGTGTCTCTGTGCCCGCTATCCTTTGGGAATTTCACTAATCTGTATTTTGGTCACAAAACCTATTTTTCATTCTCTTTCTTTGGTTTTCTAAACAACCACTATGCTGTTTTCAACACTGTTTGGTTGTATGTCATATTTCTCTGCATCTTGATACATTAAGTAAAGTATTTAAATTCATTTTTTGGTTCATTTCACTTTAATCTATTATTTGAATTTGTTTGATTTGTTGAACATTTGAAACTGTCTCGCATATGGAATTCTCCTGCAGCAATAAGATGTTTGGAATGGGCCATCAGGCCTGTGTTTATTCTGACCCAGCACAGATTAAGAAATATAAGGTGTACTGTGTGGAATAAAGTGGCATCTAGCGGAACGGACTGTTCCGGTCAGACCGGAACGGTCAGTGGGCTGCAATCTGCAGCCTCACCACTAGATGCCACTGAATCCCACACACTGCACCTTTATTGCTAGTATCTAACATTCCCTGGTGTATGGGTATATGTGTGTTGGTCTTTGTAAGGGATGCCGTTTAAAGATGCTGTTTGATCAGTGCTGAACTTCTCAAGTGCGTTCCACATATTTGTTCAGGAAAGTAAATGCAAGTTAATGTGTAGTCAGGATTAAGGGAATGTAAGGCAACATAAGCAATCATCATATCAATGTCTGCAATATTGGGCCCTATCCAACCCGTCTTCCTTATTGTATCCATAGTTACGGACGAGTATATGCTGCCGACCCATACAACCACGCAGCCACATACAGCGTTGGTGCCATGGTAAGACCTCTTTCTCTTGGTTCCATTAAGCTATATCTAGCCGTCCGTTTCTATCTAGCCGTCCGTTTCTATCTGCTATTTCTGTCTTTTATTTCAATCTATTTTTGTCTATCCATCTCCCTATTTATATCTCTCTATCTATATAACTATCAATTTCTCTCTATTGTTATCTCTCTCTCTATTGTTATCTCTCTCTATTGTTATATCACTCTCTCTATTGTTATATCTCTCTATTGTTATATATCTCTCTTTATCTCTCTCTCTATTGTTATCTCTCTATATTGTTATATATCTCTCTTTTTACCAGCTCCTCTTGGGTCTGCTCCTTTTTGTTGATCATCATGTTTCTCTCTCTTTCACACACACACACACACACGCACACACACGCACACACGCACACACACGCACACACTTCCTTGCCAACAGTTGGTCTGCATGGGCCCATTTCCCCTCTCTTGTTCCCCTCTCCTGGTGCTTGACTCCTCCTCACCTAATTGAGTTTGTGTGCGGCGCTCACAGCAGTCCAAATGCCACATTCCTGGTGTTGAAAGAGAGGGGCGCTGGCTGTCTGCAGAGCCCCAGAGTCTGGGTTTAGTTATTACATGTCTAATTTGGTGGATATACCACCTCGACCCCTTATGCTAATGGAAGGGTTAGTCATTTTAACAATTAAATCCCTCCACCTAAGTGGTCTGTGTGTTGCAGGCGTGTGTGTGTTTTGTGTCTGTATGTGTGTGTGTCTGTCTGTGTGTGTGTGCTTGGTGAGGGTTGTTATTGGTTTTTAGTGGCTGATGATGAACATTGAGAACAAACTGACTGCAAAGTTAATTTAGACGTTATTATAGAATCTAGGATATTATTTAAAGCAAAAGAAGTTCAACTAGAAGAGAAACTATTTAAAAGAGTATAAATGTATTTCTTAAAATGTAATAATTTATTAATGGAACACTTAATAAGGGCATTGATAAATAAGTAAACATTGTTTACTTAATCATGTTTTATCAGAGTCAAATCCAGGCTTCCAAATTTATTTTATTATTAGGAAAAGGAAACAATGTAATTGTAAATTGTATGCATTTATTGGACCATTTGGGTTACCATGTAATGTCAATCAAACATCAAATTGTGGCTATTTTTATTGCTGACCTCCTCAACACACCAACAAGCGAACATGTTCTCAGCTGCTCAACACTTCCATTGTTGTCCAGAAACATGTAAAAACAAGTCACAGAGCCATCCTGGTGGTCAGCAGAGTTCCTCCTCAACTTCAAACCATGATAGCTGTACCCTAAAACCTCTTTGCTAAGCAACAGCAGGGCCAAGGACAACCCCATGTGCTGTGCCCCTTCCTTCCACTAAACCATCTTATTAAAGATGTTTCCCGTCACCCTAGTGATCCGGCCTCTGCCCAAGATGACTCTGTGACATCTTTCAATGTGTTTTAGACAACAATGGACAACAGTGGCACTGAAGGTAAAAACATATTCATTCCGGTCTGCGCAGCATGATCACTTTCTTCTCGTTGTGCCTCATCAAGTCATCTGCCCCCGTTTCCTTGGTTTCCTTGACCTTGTTTCTCTTACGTAGCTGTTGGCGTGAGGCTCCTGGGGGCCCCCGCTGCATGTAGCCCTGGCGTGAGGCTCCTGGGGGCCCCCGCTGCATGTAGCCCTGGCGTGAGGCTCCTGGGGGCCCCCGCTGCATGTGGCCCTGGTGTGAGGCTCCTGGGGGCCCCCGCTGCATGTGGCCCTGGCGTGAGGCTCCTGGGGGCCCCCGCTGCATGTAGCCCTGGCATGAGGCTCCTGGGGGCCCCCGCTGCATGACGGGCGCTCTGGTCATTTCACTTCCCATGCCGTTTTCACCGGACATAACGGTAATGTAGTGTTAAAATGGAGACTCTGTTACGGGTGTGAAAAACAAAGGCTAACAAAATGTGTGTGTGTGTGTGTGTGTGTTGTTGTCTATTTTGTCTTTTTATGTGGCCATCTTGTGTGTAATTTTATGCCTTTGCATGTTTTGTGTGCACGGCCGTGTGTGTGTGTGTGTGTGTGTCTGTGAATGTGTGTGTGTGTGTCTGTGTATGTGTGGGTCTGTGTCTGTGTGTCTGTGTGTGTGTGTGTGTGTCTGTGTGTGTGTGTGTCTGTGTGTCTGTGTGTGTGTCTGTGTGTGTGTGTGTGTATGTGTGTGTGTGTGTGTGTGTGTGTGTGTGTGTGTGTGTGTGTGTCTGCCCTGTGCAGAATGCTTTCTCCCCGTTGACAGATGCCAAAGCGCGGAGCCATGTGGACGACGTGGGGCTGGTCCTGTCCTCGCTGCAGGCCAGCATTTACCGGGGGGGCTACGGTCGCTTCGCACCCTACTAGCATCGCAAGCCGCTGCTAGCCTCCCGCCCCTTCTACACAATATCTTCCAACAGAGCAGAGAGAGACATGGTAGCCGCTGCTAGCCTCCCTCCCCTTCTACACACTATCTTCCCACAGAGCAGAGAGAGACACGGTAGTCTGCTAGCCTCCCTCCCCTTCTACACACTATCTTCCAACAGAGCAGAGAGAGACACGGTAGTCTGCTAGCCTCCCTCCCCTTCTACACACTATCTTCCCACAGAGCAGAGAGACACACGGTAGTCTGCTAGCCTCCCTCCCCTTCTACACACTATCTTCCCACAGAGCAGAGAGACACACGGTAGTCTGCTAGCCTCCCTCCCCTTCTACACACTATCTTCCAACAGAGCAGAGAGAGACACGGTAGTCTGCTAGCCTCCCTCCCCTTCTACACACTATCTTCCAACAGAGCAGAGAGAGACACGGTAGTCTGCTAGCCTCCCTCCCCTTCTACACACTATCTTCCAACAGAGCAGAGAGAGACACGGTAGTCTGCTAGCCTCCCTCCCCTTCTACACACTATCTTCCCACAGAGCAGAGAGAGACACGGTAGTCTGCTAGCTTGTGACTCGTGTGCGAGTGAGTAAATGACAAAGCAAGCAAAGGAGAGCGCAAGAGAGAAACATATTTCTGAGGGCTGGGTATTGCAATACATGCAGTTGTGCATCTTTAAACATCTCCCTTAAGAGAGGTTCAGAAAAACGTAAAGATTAAATTGACAACTGATATTTTTCATCTTATACCTCAGATATTTTGTGCTGTGTATTTTGATATTGTGGGTTTTTAATTTCTAAGGTTTTAAAACATAGATTGTCGGCTGTAGAGATTTTTTCTGTGGTCTTATAGCAATGCTGAAGGTTTAGCAGTTAGAAAACTTCAAATGTTAACAGATTTAAATTGTTCGGGCTTGTAAAGGACTCTGTAATCCAACCTTGTAACATAGATCATAGTCACACTTTTGGGGTAATCATGTTTTGTAAAAGTGTTTAAGTGACTATACTAGTCAAGTTGTTGTTTTCTTAGTTATTTTGTGTTACCTTAACTTTTTTGGTGCTTCCCATGTCAATTTAGATATTTTTTACGGTTTAAGATTCGTGCAAAAAGGAGAATAGGAACAAAATATAAAGATAGGTTATAATTAACATTGAATACAAGTTATTTTCTAAACCTGCACTAGATAGGGATAAGTGACTGGTCGATTTTACTTCACTAAACACTAAAATTAACAGCAGTTACCAAACCAAACATTATTCTAATTCCTGTTTCTTATTGGTTCAAATTACTGCCATGTGACGCCATCTGCAATAGTTGCCATGGTGTTGTTATGGCATGGCAACAATTTGAACAGAAATGAAAACTGCAATCAGAAAACTCCTGCATTTCCCCATAGTAGAAGAGACAGTGTTTAGAGTGTTTAGTGGTTCCTTAGCGTAAGCAGTCAGGTTTATATCGTGTCACTCCAAGCCAAAGGTCCTCCAGGGCATCTCCAGGGCGATGTGTGTATAGGTTTTACATAGATAAGAATAATGTAAGTACAAAAAATAATGTATGGTTGTGTCAAGTTTGCTGTTCATTAATATAGTTGCTAGTCCAAATCCTGAACAGTGTTTGCCATCCAAAAGCAATTTTTTTAAATATATAAATAAATACAAATATAGAGACATACATCTTCCAGTATATTGATTGGTAATAATTGATGACTTTCTATATAATGGGACATCAAAAGTAAAATAAAAACATGCAACATAGCAATGTTGAAAAGCTACCACATTTCTTTCTAATGTTTAGTTTTGAGTTATGGTTGCTATTTGATGGTGAATGGAATATCATTTCAAATTAAGTTTTGGGAATGAGGGAATAACAAACCAATGGTGTAGTATATTTCAATTGTGCAGTGAAGATGTTATCTTATATTAAAAACACAACACTATGTTTTAGATTTAGACAAGTAGAACCAATTGTTAGGGAGAGCTATCTCATTTTCTATCAAATCATATTCAGAATTTATATTATCTCTTTACAAGTTGCAATGTAGATATACTATTGTATTTTTGCCAATGATATTATTTTGCACACATACAATCTGTATTTTTTGTTGCGTTCAAAGCCTGTGGGACATACCAGCGTTGTATGTACGACATTTCTACTTGTTATTTTTTTTACATTTGATTCCACAATATCTTGAATTCCTTTTCCCATATCATCTCTACTGTGGCTGACTTTTTACTGTCACTATGATTATTATGATCATCGTTGCTTTCTGTTTGAATATAAAACCATAGAAATGTGACATGCATCTACTATGTAAATAGAAGAATAAATTACAACGAGACGCACGACCACAGCCACTAACGCTAGGAAGCTCCTTCGTCACATTATGTTTACATGCATTACCAAGTATCTCCCCGTTTTCTAGTTATGAGAAATCACACAGGACACCTTCAAAATGAGATCAGTATTTCTGAAACAAAAGAGAGGTAAGAACACCGAGGGGGGAGGGGGAGGGGGGTAGATCATCAGCCTAGCATCCAACTCTGTCACTTACTTTGTACAATCTCTGCTTCCAGTAGGTGGTTTTTTTAACGCTTCCTATCCAGTCATTGTATGTGCATGCACTATTGTTCTTCCACCTTAACCATCAATAAAGTTTTGTTTTCTCAATATTCTGTTATGTTTCTGGTTTCTGGTTTCAATGTCTGCCCTGTAATTGGTTCAAAACTCAGAAAAGAAGAGGGTCAGAGCATAACTCATTTTTTCAGGTTCTATCAATCTTTCATGTTACACAAAAATTGTGTCAAATATATTGGTTTAATTTAATTATACTACTACTAACTACCCCATTACACCATGCTCTCTTTTAACAGTTGATTGATGGGTGATGAAACTGACCCTGAAGCCCGTTTGCTAAGAACGTAGAACACACTCTCCTTCTGGATCGCTTCGATGTTAGCTTGGTTAGCTACATTTAGCATGGATACAAGATGCCATAATGTCATACCCAGGGTTTTCTCCATGCTAAATATCTGAGATAATGATTAAATTGTTCTTGTTGAACATGTAACAATGAAGAAGATAGACTTACATAAAAAGAACAGTACTTTGGTAGTTTTCAGTTTAAAATAATGCAACATATAAACCATAAACTAACTACTCGAGCCAAGTACAAGCACAAATGTATAGGACTTGTACATCTGGATGTCACATCGCAATGGCCGCCTCTACTTTAGAAGCACATATGATTTTTTGGTCAATGTTTAGTAATTAATTGTGAAAAGATTTTTCATCATGGGAAAACATTTTTGTGTTTGAAAGCGTTTCACGTGCAATATGTGGCAAACCAAAGTTTTCATTAGCTTAGGTTGGGTATATATATATGTTTATTTAGGATTTTACAGTACAACCACTCTTGAGTCCTCTCAAAATGGTGGCGTATCGGCAACCAAATATCCCGTGATGCTTCCTGATGTACAAGCCCTGTAGTCAAAAGTGCAGGATGTAGCATTAAGTGGCTAATTGTTTAACGAGTTGGGCAGAAATTGAATATAATCCCGTGAAAATAAGAATTGTTAACACTTTAAGTCTCCATAGGGAGAGGGTCCTCTTCCACGGAGCGTGCCATGTTGCACCGCCATGTTCCTACAGGAGCCCAGTTGACTAAGAGCTCCAGGGAAAACACGACTTTAAGTCAATCAGCATTCAAGGCAAGTGTAAGTGAACCCCCTTTTCACAGGGGGTTAAAACAACAATTAAAAACAGTTATGGTGTCTTGAATCGAACAGCAAAGTTAACGTTAGCAAGCCGAACTGTGAGTAGCTCACTTGTTTTAAAGGCTAAACAAACTAATATCTAGGCTCCTAGAAATGCGGTCATGTTACTCTGCAATCTGCATACATAATTGGGATGTACACACTGCATCTTTAACAAGAGTACTTAACTACTTCATTTTACACACTGCAACTTTAACAAGAGTACTTAACTACTTCATTTTACACACTGCAACTTTAACAAGAGTACTTAAGTGCTTGAGTAATATTGCTGGTAATTTGGAATATTTATCAGATTTAAATTCAGACTTGATGTAAAACAACCCATATTTATCCTCTTTGTTGATCTATTGGTGTCTATTGAAACCACTATTCAATTATCTTTTCCGCCCCAAGATACGGTGAAATATGCTGGTTGACACATTTATTCTAATTGAAGGGAAAAAAGAAGAATGATTCTCATCCCAATTTGATCAGTGTAATTAGAAAAAACATTGCCAGGGGGTAGGGAGAAAGATAAGCAATATAAATGTTCAACTGTGATGAAGAATTCACATTACTGAAGGTAATTATATCCCACTCAACCAGAAAAAGGTATCTAATCAATAATGAATTCATGCCAGGTCACGTGTGCACTGACGTCATGTCTAATTGGTTATTACTTTTCCTGTAATTGAAGAGAAGTAGAGAGAGTGTGTGGCGGTTACACTTGCAATACTTTTCAAAGCCTCCTGATGCAGAAGCCAAGCATTGATTCCATAGGAGACATAAAGATAGAGGAGGGTCCTACTGGTAGTCCAGGAGAAGAGTCCCTAACTATAGAGGATGGTCCTACTGGTAGTCCAGGAGAAGAGTCCCTAACTATAGATGGTCCTACTGGTAGTCCAGGAGAAGAGTCCCTACCTATAGAGGATGGTCCTACTGGTAGTCCAGGAGAAGAGTCCCTAACTATAGAGGATGGTCCTACTGGTAGTCCAGGAGAAGAGTCCCTAACTATAGAGGAGGGCCCTACTGGTAGTCCAGGAGAAGAGTCCCTAACTATAGAGGATGGTCCTACTGGTAGTCCAGGAGAAGAGTCCCTAACTATAGAGGAGGGCCCTACTGGTAGTCCAGGAGAAGAGTCCCTAACTATAGAGGATGGTCCTACTGGTAGTCCAGGAGAAGAGTCCCTAACTATAGATGGTCCTACTGGTAGTCCAGGAGAAGAGTCCCTAACTATAGAGGATGGTCCTACTGGTAGTCCAGGAGAAGAGTCCCTAACTATAGAGGAGGGCCCTACTGGTAGTCCAGGAGAAGAGTCCCTAACTATAGATGGTCCTACTGGTAGTCCAGGAGAAGAGTCCCTAACTATAGAGGATGGTCCTACTGGTAGTCCAGGAGAAGAGTCCCTAACTATAGAGGATGGCCCTACTGGTAGTCCAGGAGAAGAGTCCCTAACTATAGAGGATGGTCCTACTGGTAGTCCAGGAGAAGAGTCCCTAACTATAGATGGTCCTACTGGTAGTCCAGGAGAAGAGTCCCTAACTATAGAGGAGGGCCCTACTGGTAGTCCAGGAGAAGAGTCCCTAACTATAGAGGAGGGCCCTACTGGTAGTCCAGGAGAAGAGTCCCTAACTATAGATGGTCCTACTGGTAGTCCAGGAGATCCAGATGTTAGAGATGAAAACCTTTGCCCCGGGCCCAGAGGCCCAAACATGTTGGATGCCTTTGAGGAAGATGAGCCCAATGGTAACTGAGGTTTATACATTTTACATATATAACCCAAAATATATTTCCATTGAGTGTTCACCACTTCAGAATACTGAGGAGATGACGTACATTGCCTTTCTAAATCATGCTTTTAGGCAGAAAAGAGTAAGCACAGTGAAGAATGAATGAATGAGGAAATGATCCACTTTTGATCAATCACTACTACCACTGCACCTCTGAATCTAGTGAATATAAGTAGACGTACATGTAGATTTGTTTACAATTGATGTGGTTTTTCATGTGGAGTTGTAGCTCCTTCTAGTGGCCACATCTGGTTATTACACAAATATGGACGCTAAAATGGATGACGTGGCATCAAATGTTAAGAAGACAGTAGCATATAAACAGTATTTCACCTACAGCATTTTCTACCAAATGATATGTAAGTATTTATATAGCCCGTTCTTTCATAATAGAAACAGCATATACTATTTTCCAAGTTGGTTATTTGGATGCCTGGATGCCTGGTCACAGACCAGGCATCCAGGCATCCAGTCAACATTTAGGTTAGAAAGATATTGAATATTCAGTCTCTGAATTACAGCGATGTGACGCTGCGATGTGACGCAGGGAGCTACAGACATGGTCACCGGTGTGAGTCCCGTGTGTCTAGCTGTGTTTACCTGCCCAGGAGACGGCCAGCACCACTGCTCTCTTTAGAGCCATCATTTGGTCAACGTTTCTACACAACAGGTGAATTACAAAGTACCCTACGCTAAACAGAAGCCAAACTAAAACGCAATCAAACCGGATACATCTCACGTATGTTGATTAAAATCATGGTTTAGAAGCGTGTCCCACTAGCTCTACAACAGTAAATTGCAGATAAAGAACCGCATGCTTTAGTACAGCTCCAGTGATGTAATTCACAAAGACTCTATGTAATACAGGTGTGGGAGTGTGTGTGGGTGATGGCTGGTTTAAGCAGCCTCCCCTGGCCGAGTCTGATTGGACTCTGGGGCTGGGTGAGGCTGCACACCTGTTGCACATTGAGCAATCAGTGTGCACAGGTTAAACCAGCCACCACCACACACACTCAGGGAGATCTCCTGCATGGCAGCATGGAGCACAAGGCCATGTAGCATTATCAACAACAGTCCCACAACAGGGTAAACTGATTTAACATAGACTGTATATCATACAGCTGTAACTGACTTTCTAGCTGTGTACATTGGTGGAAACTATTGCAGAATTGTTTTCACATCAAAAACAGCGCTTACAAAACGAATACACGAGTGCTTGTTGAGATTCAGACTGTGTATCAGATCCGGGTTTTCCGGTATTAATGGCATCCCTCATACTGATGTGGGAACTCTGGATATTCTATGAAGGAGTTGGGCCGTCTTCTCTGTGGGGAAAGCCAACAACAATCCTTCTCCTTGTGCATGATCATGTAAGTCAATGCATGGGATAAAAAGACTAGAGATTGTGAATGGCGTAGTTATCTCAGACTGAGAAATAGAAAATGACCCAACAAGTAAAGTCTGTGTGTGGGAAACACAGCATTAGCTTGGTGGCTGGCATGAGCCACTTGTTAAAGTAGCACATCGCAGCAAGCTAGACTGCTGTTGATCAATAAATGAGCTCTCTACTGGTACTGGTACTGGTACTGGAACTGGTACTGGTACGTGTTTCCCCAGACGTTTGGTAGTAAAGGGCGCATGACGGGGTTGATGTGTGACCAAAATTAACTGACTTACCGTGAATTAAACTCTGGGCTTGAACATTGTTAGAAACAATTTGGATGATGTAAATACACAACTCAACAAAAAAGGTGACAGGTTTAGTCGTCTTTAAATATTTTACTACTACTACTACTACTACTTTATTTCTACTTTGGGAGCACACCATGGTACTAACACTTTCTAAGTCACAGTGATGAATGGTTTGGAGGAAGGATGCATTTTAAACATAAGTAGGACAAATCCAATGTATGCTCTACTTGAAAAGCAAGGCACCACTCTGACATTGCACAGAACATAGATTCGCCTAGTAAAACATTTTATTTAGGTTGTGTTTATGTTGTGGGGTGTGAGTTGTGGCATATTTTTCATTGTTCATCAGCGTCTCAGCTCGATAATTGGGTAAAGATAATGTAAGAAGGTCTGTGCATTACATTTCAAAAATGTCTTGACAACAACTCGTGATTGCACTTGCTCTAGTCCCACATCCCAAAACCAAACCATGGGGCAGTGATCCCTTACTTTGAGGTCAAAGACATCATGACCTTGATTTGCACATGGAAACCTATTTCACACATTGAGTAATGATGAAGGAACTGGTTGAGTTATAAACATGTCATTTAACCACCCTTGTTTGCATCTGCACAGACCTCTTACCAAAATACACAAAGTATTATGTAACGGAAATAATGGCTTTTTTCACCATCCTATTTGAATATTTCTTTGTTACAAACATACAGATCCTTTAGTTTACGGTTACATGGAAATCCCATGAGAGATGCCCCATCATAAAACTCAATAAACAAGTACCCAATTTTATAAATGCCAATTTCACAAGAATATTTGAATTGCAGAACACATAGGAGACAGGTGAGACTCTCAGCTCTCTGCTCATGATCCGTTCAGCTGGTGAGAGATACTGGAAAGTGTTCGTTTTGAAAGTAGCTCATGGCATATAACTATATGAGCTCAGAAGAGTGGACATGAAAGTTGTAACTCAAGAATAAAGACTTTTTCATACTGTTGCTGTTTTTGACAATGTACAATATTAGCATTGATTCTTTCAGTCTTGGGCCATTACACCTGTTTAATCATTTAGGAGTACCCTTTTGAATGCTGCTTTCTCGTTGCTCTGGTATTTTCTCAATGTCACATCTATTGATAAGTCTCATTCGAAAGTGCCGCCTTTGGCTTGCTGTGTTACTCCTGTTTAATATGTATTTCACCTAGAGGGGGCAGCTGTGTGTGTGTGTGTGTGTGTGTGTGTGTGTGTGTGTGTGTGTGTGTGTGTGTGTGTGTGTGTGTGTGTGTGTGTGTGTGTGTGTGTGTGTGTGTGTGTGTGTGTGTGTGTGTGTGTGTGTGTGTGTGTGTGTGTGTGTGTGTGTGTGTGTGCTACTACGGTAGTAGTGTCCATATTTTAACATTAGGTTACCTTTGCTTCTGTATTGAATAGACTGTTTAATTTTTCCAAGATGAAATGTGCTGAAACCTTCTAAAAGGTTTGAATCCACTCGTTTTAGTTATCGTTCCTGTTTCTTAGCTCCTGCCTCTTCATATATTCATACAAGGTGGGTTATTTTGATAGTCTTACCAGGTTACCTCAGATTTCTCAGTCTGGTATTTTCCGTTTCCACCGAGTTGACACAGGCATCATCAGAAATGGAAGATTAAAAGGACACTTACAGTCACAGGAAATGTTTTATGCATACTACTCACCAAGTCATTAACCCCCCCCCCCCCCCCCCCCCCCACCTTAGTGTATGCTTCACGTTTCGGTTAGCGCTGCAGTCTGGATCCAGGCCACAGTTTACAGCTCTCTGGTTCTTCACTTCTACCATTCCCATTCCCCTAACTCTTCCCTCTGAGAGCCCAATCATTCCGCTCAGCATTGGTCCTTACAAACTATGTTCCTCTCTTTGTTTAAAGATGACTCGGCATGCCAGCAAGAAGGTGACGGACGCCATCATGTCAGCGGTGCCAGCGACCCAGGCCAGAGTGAGGGACCAGCCGAAGCGGATGTCCAGCCCCTGCAGGGACTCGGGCTCCAGCCTGCATGTGAGGGCCCGGAGGGCGACCGAGGAGTAGCTCATGTAAACACCCGCTCCTGTCATGGATGTCAAAGCTGGGAGGTGAAGAGGGGAGATGGCGTGGTGAAAGAGATTGAGAGACACACAGGAAGAGGTGAGTGTGCAACGCCAAAGAGGCAAAAAGAGGCAATAGCAGGCATATTGTTGTGTGATTAGTGTTACATTGAAGCTTATTGAGTCATTTATTAATGTGTCACTACTTAAGTGATGGTGGACATGCAGTTGCAACATGTAAAATACCTGTAGTACAATCATACACAAGGTGCGTCGGTTTTTATCTAGATAATTGGTTACTTTAAAGTATGTTAAGTAAAATCTCAATCAATCTAACCCAATGTATCTCCACAGAGTTCAGTGATTTTATATATACAACTGACTACTTAATAATAACTAGTACTTAAAGATAGATATATATATATCATTTCTGCATTAAAATATCTAAAAACAACTCAACCTATTCTATATATTTTGTTACCTTGTGTACTTATGTTCAAACCCAGACAAAAGCCTAGTTTTATTGCCAGTACCGGTGCATGACATTTGGGGCCATGACAACAGCTTCATTTGGGGCCATGACAACAGCTTCATTTGGAGCCATGACAACAGCTTCATTTGGGGCCATGGCAACAGCTTCATTTGGGGCCATGGCAACAGCTTCATTTGCCCCGCTAGCTTCCATGCAGCGTTTCACAGACTTTGCTTGGGCGGGTCATATGTTATTTAAAACACGTATCAGTCCGACAGAATGACGCAATCCGTGTTAGATTGTATTTCCCATACATAAATGTCGTTTTTTTAATGGGTAAAAAATTATTTCATTAAAGAGCTGAGTGCAACACATTGATTACAATGTTATTACCTATTACCTTACAGTCGCTCTGTGGGAATAAACCAAATCATGGGATTGTTGTTTGCTTTTCCCCGTAGACAGCTGGCCACATTCATTAATACAATCACTCTGGAGGTCACTAATCAGTATGTTAAGTCAGTTTAACCTGTATTGTATACAGTCTGTTAAGTCAGTTTAACCTGTATTGTATACAGTCTGTTAAGTCAGTTTAACCTGTATTGTATACAGTCTGTTAAGTCAGTTTAACCTGTATTGTATACAGTCTGTTAAGTCAGTTTAACCTGTATTGTATACAGTCTGTTAAGTCAGTTTAACCTGTATTGTATACAGTCTCTGTTAAGTCAGTTTAACCTGTATTGTATACAGTCTATGTTAAGTCAGTTTAACCTGTATTGTATACAGTCTCTGTTAACTCAGTTTAACCTGTATTGTATACAGTCTATGTTAAGTCAGTTTAACCTGTATTGTATACAGTCTATGTTAAGTCAGTTTAACCTGTATTATTTACAGTCATATGTTTGGATCGTGGTAAACGCAATGTGAATTTTCTTCTGTCGGTTACAAATAGTAAAGTCCAACAAAACGTCCATAAGTTACAGAGAGTACTGGACTGCTCGTGCGTTCAGCAGCTACTTAACTGTGAAGCTAAGGCCATGTAGCGTATGTAGCGCTCAGGATGAGCTGAGATCAGGTGTCTGTGTCCTTACATCCCAGCAGGAGGAGGGTCCCGGTCATGGTTAGAAGCAGATGTGCGCGGGCCAGCAGAGCCCAGAAGCCCAGCACCCCTCCCAGCACCATGATGACGGCACTTAGAGGCAGCAACACACTGAACGCCCTCTGCATGTCTGAGGAAGAGGGACACACCTACAATCATATTACAGAGAACCGGACCTCATATTACAGAGAACCAGGCTTCATATTACAGAGAACCAGGCTTCATATTACTGAGAACCAGGCTTCATATTACAGAGAACCGGACCTCATATTACAGAGAACCAGGCTTCATATTACAGAGAACCGGACCTCATATTACAGAGAACCAGGCTTCATATTACAGAGAACCAGGCTTCATATTACTGAGAACCAGGCTTCATATTACAGAGAACCGGACCTCATATTACAGAGAACCAGGCTTCATATTACAGAGAACCGGACCTCATATTACAGAGAACCGGACCTCATATTACTGAGAACCGGGCTTCATGTTACTGAGAACCGGGCTTCATATTACAGAGAACCGGACCTCATATTACTGAGAACCGGGCTTCATATTACAGAGAACCGGACCTCATATTACAGAGAACCAGGCTTCATATTACTGAGAACCGGACCTCATATTACAGAGAACCGGGTGAGAACCGGGCTTCATATTACAGAGAACCGGACCTCATATTACTGAGAACCGGGCTTCATATTACAGAGAACCGGACCTCATATTACAGAGAACCAGGCTTCATATTACTGAGAACCGGACCTCATATTACAGAGAACCGGGCCTCATATTACAGAGAACCGGACCTCATATTACAGAGAACCGGGCTTCATATTACAGAGAACCAGGCTTCATATTACAGAGAACCAGGCTTCATATTACAGAGAACCGGGCTTCATATTACAGAGAACCAGGCTTCATATTACTGAGAACCGGACCTCATATTACAGAGAACCGGGCCTCATATTACAGAGAACCGGACCTCATATTACAGAGAACCGGGCTTCATATTACAGAGAACCAGGCTTCATATTACAGAGAACCAGGCTTCATATTACAGAGGACCATATACAGAGAACCGGACCTCATATTACAGAGAACCGGGCTTCATATTACAGAGAACCAGGCTTCATATTACGAGAACCAGGCTTCATATTACAGAGAACCGGGCTTCATATTACAGAGAACCAGGCTTCATATTACAGAGAACCGGACCTCATATTACTGAGAACCAGGCTTCATATTACAGAGAACCAGGCTTCATATTACAGAGAACCAGAGAGTCTAAATAGTTAACAGCTCTAGATGCCTCTATTATTAACAACTACAGACCAATATCAAATCTACCCTTCATAAGTAGAATCATTGAGAAAGTTGTCTTTCAGCAACTCAATCACTTCCTGACTTCAACTGGCTGCTATGACAACTTCCTGTCAGGTTTTCGACCTCGTCGTAGCACCGAGACTGCTCGTGTTAAAGTTGTACACGACATCCATCATAAGTGACTCCGGTTCTTATTGGCAAAGAAATTACATGTTGTTTCAACACTCTTTAAAGATGATGTAGGTAAGAATGAAGAGCTTTGAGTGTCATTTCTTGCCTAGCCATCCATCCACCGTTAGGGAATGAAATGCTTTGTGAGAATATCTGTTCTGTTGAATGCACCGCCTGCCTCTGTATGAAACAATTTAGACCCGGCTCATTTCTGTCCAATCAGGGTAGGGCCGCCCTCATTGCTTCAGGGCGTCCCATGTTTCTGTCGTCACGGACACAGCGTTACAGCTTCACCACGGTGCATGCAACACTTAGCGGATGCTTTGCATAAGATCACCTTGATCATCTGATGGAACTAATCCAGTATATACTTGTATTGCTGCCCACTGTCCCTGGAAACAAGTGGAGTACGCTAACGAGGGGTGGTAATGACAAGACGTTGTTAAATGAGTTCAACGTAAAAAATGAATAATTGGGCTCACGTATGAGGTGTTTCAGAGACTCAGTGTAGTTGTTTAGGCTCGTAAAAGGGTTGATCAGGGACGCACACTCTTTCTCTGCTGCTGAAGACAAACACCAAGTTAGGGTCAATGTAAAGGACAGTGAATCTTAGTAAAGCTAACTATAGTTGTACAGAACAATAGCCTATGTATATACACTTCATTACTACAGACTACATGAAATCACTATTGCTTTAGGTTAAACTGAAGAAGTATACACAGAAAACTCACCATAGCACACTCTCCATAGTCCAGAGTGGGAACTCGGAGCCAAAGACACGTTGTTAACCCATCCCGATGTGTCGATGATGTACCAGTAGTCTGTGGAAATCGCCACCACCAGGCACACAAAGCTCAACACTTCCAACGCTGCCACCAGCACAGAAAGGCATTTGAGGCTCACTTGTACCATTCTTTCAACAGAAAAACCTGCAACACAGCAAGCCTGAGAGCAGGCGTGGATGAGAGGGGTAGTGCTGAGAGAGAGAGACAGAGAGAGAGAGAGAGAGAGAGAGAGAGAGAGAGAGAGAGAGAGAGAGAGAGAGAGAGAGAGAGAGAGAGAGAGAGAGAGAGAGATTATTAAATCAATAACAAGCTCCATTATCATCCGTTAAGAATTACGTGTTTTAAGGATTTTGTGTTGAGATTTATTTACTCCTACTTTACAACTCTTCTCTTCTACAGAATCAACCACTACTACCATCAATTACCATGCTTCCAAAATGGAGGCAGTGATTGGGATGTGACGTCATGATGTACATGCCCTACTGGTTGTACTTTTTTTTGTAGCATACAGCATACAGTGGTTCCAAACCCTTTTGGGGCTAAGCCACACTATGACTCCAACCAGAAATTCAAGGTACCCCAAAAATAGGGAATGATCATGAAGAAACAAAACACAAATACACTAGCCAGACATCCACGGACCAATTTAAAAATGCGTAAAAGTTCTCAGTTCATTTTCGATTTCCCCCGGGCCACACATCAGCGGCAGCCATCTTGGTTGTTAATAGAATAGCCTCAACAGCGCTCCCATAGGGCAGTCCTCTGTACTGTCATCAGGTGAAGCCTGCCCCGTCTTAGACAAACTGTTGGCAATATATACAAAATGAATAATATGCATTTAAATGAAGAAGAACTTACATTATATGGCGTTACGAAGCAAATCATAAAAACAATCCAGATCAGTGGTGGAGTCTAAGTGGTACGCATGTGTACATCTTGTACCCACTTTGAGCACAGGGGCCAAGTATTATGGTCTGTAGCACAGGGGCCTAGTGTCAGGCCCCTGAACTCTGTAGAGGATAGATTGATGAATGATGCAATGGTAAGCTGTGAGCTCAGGATTGTCCTCTTTCAGTCTTGTTACAGCTCCTTTCTCTCTCCCTATCATAGTAGGGGCTCCATCTGTGGTTATTGAAACCACTTGTTTTGGCTCTATTCCTCTCTTTGTTAACATCTCCTTAATGGCCAGGTAGATGTTTTCTCCTCTTGTACTGGTCTGAAGGGGAGTGACACCTAACAGGTCTTCACAGAACGCTTTCTGGTCTACGTTGAAAAAGCTGACATACACTAACAGCTGAGCATTGTCACATATGTCAGTGGACTCCACAGCTAAGCCTACACATGGTGCCTTGTGCATGGCTTCATCTAGCTGGGTTAGCACATCCTGAGTTAACATTTCACTTGTCTTTGTAGCAGATGATGCAGACATGGGTATTTGCTCTATTTTATCACAAAGCTCTTGTTTTTGTTTTCCCTCAAGTAGTGGTTCAGCGACTGCACTCATGCATTCTTTGACAACCCCTCCATCACTAAATGGCTTTTTGTGTTGACCCAAGATCCAAGCAACTCTGAGGGAACACGCATGAGCACGTTGTTGGCCAGTGAATGTGTGGCTCAGGATCCTGGTGGACTGGTCATATTGGGCTCTGAGACTACTTATTTTCTGTGATCTCAGTTCAGATTTGAGTGGGTATGTTTGTGCAAAACCTTTATGTTTTGTCTCATGATGGCGTTTCACATTGGCACTTTTAATAAGTGCCACGGTTTCTGAACATATGAGACATAGTGCTCCCAGTGGGAAGCATGAACAGAAATGAGTCTGTCCATTCCGGATTAAATGCTCTATTGTCACTGTCCTCTTTGCTTTTTTTGGAGGGCACCATTTGATCCTTATCTTTCTCTCGTCACTCATCTGTATCTCTCCTTTTGTTGTCTCTACCTGTATAGCTAGCTTTCTTTTTCTTTCTGCCGTCTGTTCATGTGTAACTTGCCTCTAACTCTCATCTGTTAATGTTTACCGCCTGGAATGCACAGAGTGGTATCACGTGGGATGGCTGAACTCGCATGCAATTGGTCAGTGCGTTTCCTCAGCCACTAAACCACTACCGTAAAGACTAGAGAAGCTGCGCCGGTTAAAATAGAAGCGCCCCGTCAGGTTTTAAATCATAACCTTCTGTTTTGGCTGTAGGTCCGGGTCCGTATGGGACGGCTTCTGGGTCCCGACACGGACCGAACTCCGCCTGTTAGTGACCTATGCTTTATACGTTCCTCTGAGTTTGCGTCTGCATTTGGGTCCCATCACTTATGTTCCTGCTCTCCTGCTAAACGGTCCTGACTCAAACAGGAACAGAGGACTCATCTTTAATACTGCTAGAACCTGTCCTGACTCAAACAGGAACAGAGGACTCATCTTTAATACTGCTAGAACCTGTCCTGACTCAAACAGGAACAGAGGACTCATCTTTAACACTGCTAGAACCTGTCCTGACTCAAACAGGAACAGAGGACTCATCTTTAATACTGCTAGAACCTGTCCTGACTCAAACAGGGACAGAGGACTCATCTTTAATACTGCTAGAACCGGTCCTAGCTCAAACAGGAACAGAGGACTCATCTTTAATTGAGCCCCCCCCCCCCCCCCCCCCCCCCCCCCCCCCCCCCCCCCTCTCTGTTTATGGTAAGTCAGGTGGTTTGGGAAATGAAAGTTAAAGTGCATAGACAGTCTATAAAAGGGCGGTTCAGTGCGGTAGATTCAGGGCTCGGCATCAACCATGGGGCAACAACCGTCAGGTATTTAATATATAGGCATATGTGTATGTATATGTGTATAACCAAATATCAATACATATTTTTACCAGTTTGGTCTCTGATGTTTTATTCTGTTGCTGAAAAAACGAATTCTGTAGCTCAAGTACATGCTCCACCTCCATGTAAGTTAAACATTGATCAACATATTTAACGATTATTCAATTGTGGAGAACATTATAATGCCATACATACATATTTTACAGTTCTTGAAGAACCTTTGAGGAACATGGAATGGGGGTAAGTTGTATTTCTCAACACTTAACAAGGTTATCTTAACAATTGCTGATTCTTCATTTATTTATAAAAAATGCACTTGTCTAAAATGACTCAAAGTGCAGAATGGATGTTTTTATGGTTTCACACTGCACTTATAATTTGTTAGGATTAATTATTTCTCAAATGTTTGCATTAAAGGTCCCGTGTGTAGAATTGAGTAGCAACTAGCAGGGGCTTGCAGATTGAAACCATCAAAGGGCCATTCGTTGCGCTATTTTACCTTGGATTAAGAAGTGAAACTCCATTATAATGAATCCGCTAAATACATCGGATGTTTTGGTGAAAGGACGGAGCATAACGTAATCTTAACTGGCTATATGAGGCGTGTCCAACAGAGTTAAGCTTCTGGGGACACTTCTAGTGTAACGCAGCAATGTGTGTGGATGTGCGGAGCTCCGTCTGGCCAGCGGTAGATGTCCACGTCCGAGAGAGGGTTATGCTTCTAGGACACATAGCGCCACGGTGCGTGTGGATCTGTTGATTAACGCGTTCTCTCTAGAGCCCTTTTTCCGTTCCGTTCAGCGCAACATGGCAC
Source organism: Lota lota (assembly GCA_026745465.1). Taxonomy (NCBI): domain Eukaryota; kingdom Metazoa; phylum Chordata; class Actinopteri; order Gadiformes; family Lotidae; genus Lota; species Lota lota. The sequence continues at coordinate 1,319,737 of JACYXH010000320.1, read as the reverse complement.
ACTCGTTGTAAGGCGATCCGGCTTTTACACCAATTAAAACACTCCATTTCTGCCGTTCCGCTAAATGCTACTTGATTGTACACACTGCACCTTGAACGTATTGTAGCAACCCTGCTTTTACTGGTCCAAGCAGCACACAGGCTGTTTAGATGAACTCTTGGTTGGTTGGTTAACGTTATTCTAGGCCGTAGCCACACCGCACATCCTCTATTTCCCTAACTGTCCCGCCCCCTCTCCCCCCCCCCCCCCCCCCCCTCCTTCTGAGCAGCCAATCACAACATTAACACTGAACCCAATGCAACTGCAGCGACACAACCTGGAACCGTTACACTATACTTCAAATAGCATGCAATTGTATTTATTTAAAATAAATATTAATTGGGTTCTGATCATTTTTCTTCCTTTTAAACAGTGATAAAGAAAACGAGCTCGGGTGGCTGAATTCGTTCAGTCTCGACACGGACACCATAAGTCATCTTAGAATTCTAATCTATGGCCCAGCTGGAAGTGGGAAATCCAGTTTCATTAATTCTGTTGACAGCGTTTGTCAAAACAGGGTAACCATTCCTGCAGCAGCTTCCAAAGGTGCTGACATATACACTGTCCAGGTAGATGTTTCTTGGCATCTTAACTAATTCCAGCTATTGACAACTAACCACTCAACTTGCTGTGCTATTATTGGAAACTATTACTACTTTCTAGTGATAAAGTATACACAGTATTATCAAAGTCATCATCCAATATCTGAAATCCAATTGCACTCTTTTAATAGTACGAAACGCATCGAATCCAAAAAGGGAATCCAGGCCAATATTACCCGTTTGTCTTCAACGACATCATGGGCCTGGAAAGGAATAGTGGAGTCTGTGAGGAGGACGTGAAACTTGCCATGCAGGGACACATGAAAGAGGATTACAAGGTACAATGTTTTGGGGATATGTATTTCTTTAGTGTTTTGTTTTCATAGATCTGGGCCCTGTTTCAAGAAACAGGTAAGGATATGTTTAAACTTAAAGCAGAACTCTGCCAGCGCTTCCCTGGACTGCAGGATGTTCATTTTTGGCGTATTTCAATCTCGATGAACGGGTTCCCAACCTCGGATAAGGTCTTCCCAGCTCACCTGCTGTGTACCACCCTGGCTCCAGGTTCGGCTTGCAGCATGAGTCTGCTGCTAGCCCCAGGCGGCTGCTAGCCCCGCGCGGCTACTAGCCCCGCGCGGCTACTAGCCCCGCGCGACTGGACTTCTTGCAAACTGCTACGCAACCAGCATGTACGAGGCGTGAGCATATCTAGACTGTAGACCGGCCATTTTCAGACCAATCAGGGCATCTCTTCTGTGATTGGTTGGGGAATCCATCTTGCCTGTCAATCACTGGTGCGTGAAAACCCTTCTCAACGGTGTAAAAAAGTATCAAGGGAGCGAGCAGAAAGGGAGGGCACTTTTTGGTTTAGTTTCAAAATCCTGCTCTCAAATCGCACCTACAGCCCCTTAGAGTATTAAGTCATACTGCATCAAATATGACCATATACTAACAACAATTGTTTATTTTACATCTAATTTCAGTTCAATCCTTCATCTCCATTGAGTCAGTCTGATGAATGGTACAACAAGAACCCTGATAGAAAAGACAAGGTAGACCTTTTGGTCTGTGTTGTTTCTGCAAACGCTGTGTCTACGATGAACGAAGGGACCATAGCCAAGATAAAAAGCATCGGAACAGCTGCCAGAGACTATGGTGAGAATAAAGTGGATTTCCTTCGTATGTGTAACAGTGCTTTGTTGGAGGTGCTGCATAGTTTGTGTTGCTAGATTTGAGAAAAAGCTAAATGTTGACCTGTTTCTGTCTGTGTTAAGACATTCCACAGATGGCCATTCTAACACACATTGATGAAGCCTGTCCGCTCGTTAAAAAAAGCATTCAAAATGTCTACAAAAGCAAGCACATCAAGAGAATGGTAGGTCCATGTGTAGTTGGCACTTATTCTTTTAGATTTAGTTAACATCAGCTGTCTTTCACATGTTGTTACTTTGTGTGAACAGCTTTCATAAGCTGTTATGTTTCTATGAACATTATTAAGCGTGTTTTCTTGTATAACTAATACGCTTGTGAGATATTGGAATGAGAACAGAAAGACAATGACTGCAGATGGAGGGACAGGATATTAGTACTTTCTGCTGTCTCTCTTATGACAGCAAATACAAATACCCTAGAGGCAGACTGCAGTCTTGAATCAAATCGGTGCGTTTACATCATCTTGTAGTCCAGTGTACAACCTAGCGCTAGAGGTACCAATATTGAGGAGTGCAGCTTTAAGATTTTTAAATTGTTTTGCTATTGTTTTATTATTAATTTAAAATGCAGCTTAATAGTCACACATCATTAGTTAAAACAAGGCTGCACTTTTCAGATGGAGAACTTCCATGTAATGGTGGGAATTCCATTAACCTGCATATTTCCAATGAAGAACTACCATGAAGAACAGGACTTGGATGCTGACATTGATATGCTGATACTAAGAGCACTGAGACAAATGATTCAAATCGCAAATGACCACGTTAACAAGGCCCAAGAATGGGCTGAGTAGGTTAGCTATGTGTTAGCCTGCTTGTTGGTCCACTGTTTTTAATTGTGTTATAATGTTCGGTGTGGTTTTCTGTTCGCTTCGACTTTTCATTAAAGTAAAAAAGTAGATAAGCAATTGAAGTTTTAATTTAAAAAACGTTTTCGATTCATCATACTTGAATTGCTTTTCTATTTTGTCTTTATTCTAAGATCTGTTTATTAAATTGCTGTCTATCGCTAAAAAAAAATCTTTACACGAATAAAGGTCCCTTTACACCACACGCGTAGTGAATAAATGATGCGAAAAACGTGGACGAAATTGTCGCTTCAAAACTCTTTACATCAGACGCGAATATGTGGCGATGTCAAACAATAATCACGCCGGCGAAAATGACGGATGGACTATTGAACCTGGCCTCGATTATTCTCCATCCTTTCACCAAAATATCATATTTAGAGGATTCAATTATACTGTTTAACTTTTTATTCCAAGTGTAAAATAGTGTGTGAAATGGCAGTTAATGGTGTGCATTGTTTTCAACATCCATGTTGGCTACCACTCTTTTGGAGAGAGTTGGAATCCAAAGCGAAAAGGTAACATCTGCACACCTTCATGTTATCAACAGCAACGTATTGTAGCGACCCTGGGACTCCAGCTTTGGTAACCGTTATGCAGCTTGTTCCTGTCTGCGTTGTTTGGAGTGATTTGCTGTCAATCAGTGTGGGTGGCCAATCACAGCGGCCAGAGGGAGGGGCTTGGCGGGGAGATGATTGTTGAGGAATAAATCAGTTTGTTAATGGTTGAGGTTCAGAGAGGTGTCCTCTGTGTATTTGTGAACAGTCATTATTTGTGTTCACCAAATAAAAGTGTGGCTTACATACTCCTGACTGGACATTCCTCTGTCACCGGCGGGATCGCTACACTTTATTCACATATCGAGGTTCAATTAAACATTGGCTTGTAGCGCAGATTGCTGTCCGTCTGTCTGTCTTGTGATCATAGAACAGCGATAATTATGGATCTAAATGTGGTTTACCACTATGGATGCAGGCTGTCACCTCCGCCATGTCCTACAACATGTACATTGACTAAGAAGATACCGGATTGTGATTGGTTAAACGGATCTATTCGCTGGCCAGAGCCGTAAAAGATCGACCTTGATGCGAATACAAATAACGTCACTTTGTCGCGAAACTGAAACGGCGTCGTATGTGTGCAGTCCCATCCAGCTCCATGATTAGTTCTTTTATTATGGCAAGAAATCGCAACGAATAATCGCAAAGTGCATTGAACGTGATTATTCAGTCCTCTTGTTGCATCCATAGTGGTAAAGTACAGTTATAGACCTATACTTATTGCTATCTGTCATATGATCAGATAATCTATAGATTGATCAGTCGGCGCTATTTTATAAATGTCTTCAAAACATTTAGCATCGTTTTCCTGTTGTTTTGGGGTAAATGATTGCAATGGTGAAATACTGAACGTGTACTTTAACTTCAACTTTAAATGTAATTAACATTAGCCATCATGGAAGTTACCATTCACTTGAAACGTTTCCTGCAGCATTTCCCAATCACTAGCAGCTAATTCCCAGAGGAACAAATCCCAGTGGTGCACAAAACCAACCCATTGTGTATCGTCGGCTCTCTAACAGATCCAGGGTACCAGGGCACGCCAACCCTTACAAATGTAAACCCAAAAGATGACATCATAAATGAGCGTCAGAAGAGAAACACAACCCAGGTTTTAAACCCCATGACCAAAATGGGCGAGCCGATATTCCAGCCAACCATAGATGATGTAACACAGGTAGAGCAGGTAGCCTTATCTATTCACAGCCTACATTCTGAGGCATGAGACTTTCTCTTTGATGTGAGGGGAACAAACAGTAGGTCGCTATTTTGTTCATGTATTTATGATTTTTTGCAGCTCAGGCCAAATTCTTCCCATTTATTAGATGTATAAATGTAGAGATGTCTCCCCATGCTGTTGAGAGGGGTGTAGCCCAGAAGGACAGCTAGGTTCTCCAACCTAGGAAAACGTGGGAGCATGACAGCCAGCGACAACTTATTTTAACAAACAAAAACGTTTTTAACCTATATCATTCCTCTATTTAACTTTTATTTCCTTTCCCTTGTGGGTTTTTTAAGGTCTGTTGTTGCCCGTGTTTTATTGTTTGTTTCTTTGTACGGTTGCGTGGTCTTATTTAAAAAGAAGTGACTCCTGTGAAGCACTTTGTGTGCTCTGTGAAAGGTGCTGAATCCATTTCAGTTACTACTAATGTAACGGTAGCATGGGGCCCGTCCACTCGTTAAGGCATGGCTGCTCTACCTGGGGGCTGCTGTCACAGGTGCATAACGTCTCAGTGATTGTAATTGCAGAAATGGGTTCAAAACGTGGTGATGTAATGGCTGCAGCAGACGGCCCTGTGGCGCCTCAGATGATTAATGCGTAGGTTGGCCGCTGACATCATTTTTCAATAATCAATAATTACCGGCTGGCATTGTAACTTAGATTTTTATACCGTAAAACATTTACCATGTACACACACACACACACACACACATACATGTGTATAAATACCTACAGCCACCCAATATTTACTATAGTATTACATTTTTAACCACTATAAACATTTATAGGATTTGTTCATCAGAATGCATTATGGGAGTTTATTTGGCGATTCTCCGCCATTTCAAACACACAAGGTCCTCCCAAAATGACTTGAATTAATTATTTCACAGTCAATGATTAACCGGTGACCAAGAAACCTTCCTATCAACCACTACTACCATCGATTACCATGCTTCCAAAATGGAGGCAGTGATTGGGATGTGACGTCATGATGTACATGCCCTACTGGTTGTACTTTTTTGTAGCATACAGTGGTTCCAAACCCTTTTGGGGATAAGCCACACTATGACTCCAACCAGAAATTCAAGGTACCCCAAAAATAGGGAATGACCATGAAGAAACAAAACCACAAATACACTAGCCAGACATCCCCAGACCAATTTAGAAATGCGTAAAAGTTCTCAGTTCATTTTCGATTTCCCCCGGGCCACACATCAGCGGCAGCCATCTTGTTTGTTTATAGATTAGCCTCAACAGCGCTCCCATAGGGCAGTCCTCTGTACTGTCATCAGGTGAAGCCTGCTCCGTCTTAGACAAACTGTTGGCAATATATACAAAACGAATAATATGCATTTAAATGAAGACAAACTTACATTATATGGCGTTATGAAGCAAATCATAAAAGAAATCCAGATCAGTGGTGGAGTCTAAGTGGTACGCATGTGTACATCTTGTACCCACTTTGAGCACAGGGGCCAAGTATTATGGTCTGTAGCACAGGGGCCTAGTGTCAGGCCCCTGAACTCTGTAGAGGATAGATTGATGAATGATGCCATGGTAAGCTGTGAGCTCAGGATTGTCCTCTTTCAGTCTTGTTACAGCTCCTTTCTCTCTCCCTATCATAGTAGGGGCTCCATCTGTGGTTATTGAAACCACTTGTTTTGGCTCTATTCCTCTCTTTGTTAACATCTCCTTAATGGCCAGGTAGATGTTTTCTCCTCTTGTACTGGTCTGAAGGGGAGTGACACCTAACAGGTCTTCACAGAACGCTTTCTGGTCTACGTTGAAAAAGCTGACATACACTAACAGCTGAGCGTTGTCACATATGTCAGTGGACTCCACAGCTAAGCCTACACATGGTGCCTTGTGCATGGCTTCATCTAGCTGGGTTAGCACATCCTGAGTTAACATTTCACTTTTCTTTGTGGCAGATGATGCAGACATGGGTATTTGCGCTATTTTATCACAAAGCTCTTATTTTTGTTTTCCCTCAAGTAGTGGTTCAGCGACTGCACTCATGCATTCTTTGACAACCCCTCCATCACTAAATGGCTTTTTGTGTTGACCCAAGATCCAAGCAACTCTGAGGGAACACGCATGAGCACGTTGTTGGCCAGTGAATGTGTGGCTCAGGATCCTGGTGGACTGGTCATATTGGGCTCTGAGACTACTTATTTTCTTTGATCTCACTTCAGATTTGAGTGGGTATGTTTGTGCAAAACCTTTGTTTTGTCTCATAATGGCGTTTCACATTGGCACTTTTAATAAGTGCCACGGTTTCTGAACATATGAGACATAGTGCTCCCAGTGGGAAGCATGAACAGAAATGAGTCTGTCCATACTGCTAGAACCTGTCCTGACTCAAACAGGAACAGAGGACTCATCTTTAATACTGCTAGAACCTGTCCTGACTCAAACAGGAACAGAGGACTCATCTTTAATACTGCTAGAACCTGTCCTGACTCAAACAGGGACAGAGGACTCATCTTTAATACTGCTAGAACCTGTCCTGACTCAAACAGGAACAGAGGACTCATCTTTAATACTGCTAGAACCTGTCCTGACTCAAACAGGAACAGAGGACTCATCTTTAATACTGCTAGAACCTGTCCTGACTCAAACAGGAACAGAGGACTCATCTTTAATACTGCTAGAACCTGTCCTGACTCTAACAGGGACAGATGACTCATCTTCAATTGAGCCCACCCCCCCCCCCCCCCCCCCCCCCCCTCCTTGGCCTCATCTGTTTATGGTAAGTCAGGTGGTTTGGAAAATGAAAGTTAAAGTGCATAGACAGTCTATAAAAGGGCGGTTCACTGCGGTAGATTCAGGGCTCGGCATCAACCATGGGGCAACAACCGTCAGGTATTTAATATATTGGCATATGTGTATGTATATGTGTATAACCAAATAGCAATACATATTTTTACCAGTTTGGTCTCTGATGTTTTATTCTGTTGCTGAAAAAACGAATTCTGTAGCTGAAGAACCTGCTCCACCTCCATGTAAGTTAAACATTGATCAACATATTTAACGATTATTCAATTGTGGAGAACAACATAACGCCATACATAATTATTTTACAGTTCTTGAAGAACCTTGGAGGAACATTAAATGGGGGTAAGTGGTATTTCTCAACACTTAGCAAGGTTATCTTAACAATTGCTGATTCTTCATTTATTTATAAAAAAAATGCAGTTGTCTAAAATGATTCTCAAAGTGCAGAATGGATGTTTTTATGGTTTCACACTGCACTTATAATTTGTTAGGATTAATTATTTCTCAAATGTTTGCATTAAAGGTCCCATGTGTAGAACTGAGTAGCAACTAGCGGGGGCTTGCAGATTGAAACCACCAAAGGGCCATTGGTTGCGCTATTTTACCTTGGATTAAGAAGTGAAACTCCATTATAATGAATCCGCTAAATACATCGGATGTTTTGGTGAAAGGACGGAGCATAACGTAATCTTAACTGGCTATATGAGGCGTGTCCAACAGAGTTAAGCTTCTCGGGACACTTCTAGTGTAACGCAGCAATGTGTGTGGATGTGCGGAGCTCCGTCTGGCCAGCGGTAGATCTCCACGTCCGAGAGAGGGTTATGCTTCTAGGACACATAGCGCCACGGTGCGTGTGGATCTGTTGATTAACGCGTTCTCTCTAGAGCCCCTTTTCCGTTCCGTTCAGCGCAACATGGCACACTCATTGTAAGGCGATCCGGCTTTTACACCAATTAAAACACTCCATTTCTGCCGTTCCGCTAAATGCCACTTGATTGTACACACTGCACCTTGAACGTATTGTAGCAACCCTGCTTTTACTTGTCCAAGCAGCACACAGGCTGTTTAGATGAACTCTTGGTTGGTTGGTTAACGTTATTGTAGACCGTAGCCACACCGCACATCCTCTATTTCCCTAACTGTCCCGCCCCCTCTCCCCCCCCCCCCCCCCCCCCCCCCCCCCCCCCACTCCTTCTGAGCAGCCAATCACAACATTAACACTGAACCCAATGCAACTGCAACGCCACAACCTGGGACCGTTACACTATACTTCAAATAGCATGCAATTGTAGTTATTTTAAATAAATATTAATTGGGTTGTGATATTGTTTTTTCTTTTAAACAGTGATAAAGAAAACGAGCTCAAGTGGCTGAATTCGTTCAGTCTCGACACGGAAACCATAAGTCATCTTAGAATTCTAATCTATGGCCCAGCTGGAAGTGGGAAATCCAGTTTCATTAATTCTGTGGACAGTGTTTGTCAGAACAGGGTAACCATTCCTGCAGCAGCTTCCAAAAGTGCTTACTCGTTCACTGTCAAGGTAAATGTTTCTTGGCATCTCTTCTAATTCACGCTATTGACAACTAACCACTCAACTTGCTGTGCTATTATTGGAAACCATTACTACTTTCTAGTGATAAAGTATACACAGTATTATCAATGTCATCATCCAATATCTGAAATCCAATTGCACTCTTTTAATAGTACAAAACACATCGAATCCAAAAAGGGAATCCAGGCCAGTATTACCCGTTTGTCTTCAACGACATCATGGGCCTGGAAGGGAGGATAGGAGTCTCTGAGGAGGACGTGAAACTTGCCATGCAGGGACACGTGAAAGAGGGTTACAAGGTACAATGTTTTGGGATGTGTATACATTTCTTTAGTGTTTTGTTTTCATAGATCTGGGCCCTGTTTCAAGAAACAGGTAAGGATATGTTTAAACTTAAAGCAGAACTCTGCCAGCGCTTCCCTGGACTGCAGGAGGTTCATTTTTGGCGTATTTCAATCTCGATTAACGGGTTCCCAACCTCGGATAAGGTCTTCCCAGCTCACCTGCTGTGTACCACCTTGGCTCCACCGTGACCTATAATATTCATTAAAATAATCCCATAAAATAAGTGTTTTGGCAACCTTAGCATGAGGCCTTTATATGTACATGGGGAGAGGGTCCTCTGCCATGGGGGACGCCATGTTGCTCTGGCTTCTTTCTACAGTGGCCCAGAACGGACAAACAGCACTAGGGAGATAGTCTCTCATTCAATCCACTTTTGTAAGTAAACCCCTTGTTCACGCTCAAATGCTAGCCCCGCGCGGCTGCTAGCCCCAGGCGGCTGCTGGCCCCAGGCGGCTGCTGGCCCCAGGCGGCTGCTGGCCCCAGGCGGCTGCTGGCCCCAGGCGGCTGCTGGCCCCAGGCGGCTGCTGGCCCCAGGCGGCTGCTGGCCCCAGGCGGCTGCTGGCCCCAGGCGGCTGCTGGCCCCAGGCGGCTGCTGGCCCCAGGCGGCTGCTGGCCCCGCGCGGCTGCTGGCCCCGCGCGGCTGCTAGCCCCAGGCGGCTGCTAGCCCCAGGCGGCTGCTAGCCCCAGGCGGCTGCTAGCCCCAGGCGGCTGCTAGCCCCAGGCGGCTGCTAGCCCCAGGCGGCTGCTAGCCCCAGGCGGCTGCTAGCCCCAGGCGGCTGGACTTCTTGCAAACTGCTACGCAACCAGCATGTACGAGGCGTGAGCAAATCTAGACTTTAGACCGGCCATTTTCAGACCAATCAGGGCAGCTCTTCTGTGATTGGTTGGGGAATCCATCTTGCCTGTCAATCACCGGTGCGTGAAAACCCTTCTCAATGGTGTAAAAAAGTATCAAGGGAGCGAGCAGAAAGCGAGGGCACTTTTTGGTTTAGTTTCAAAATCCTGCTCTCAAATCATACCTACAGCCCCTTAGAGTATTAAGTCATACTGCATGAAATATGACCATATACTTACAACAATTGTTTATTTTACATCCAATTTCAGTTCAATCCTGCATCTCCATTGAGTCAGTCTGATGTCGGGTACAACAAGAACCCTGATAGAAAAGACAAGGTAGACCTATTGGTCTGTGTTGTTTCTGCAAACGCTGTGCCTACGATGAACGAAGGGACCATAGCCAAGATAAAAAGCATGAGAACAGCTGCCAGAGACTATGGTGAGAATAAAGTGGATTTCCTTCATATGTGTAACAGTGCTTTGTTGGAGGTGCGGCATAGTTTGTGTTGCTAGATTTGAGAAAAAGCTAAATGTTGACCTGTTTCTGTCTGTGTTAAGGCATTCCACAGATGGCCATTCTAACACACATTGATGAAGCCTGTCCGCTCGTTAAAAAAAGCATTCAAAATGTCTACAAAAGCAAGCACATCAAGAGAATGGTAGGTCCTCTGTGTAGTTGGCACTTGTTCTTTTAGATTTAGTTAACATCAGCTGTCTTTCACACGTTGTTACTTTGAACAGCTTTCACAAGCTGTTATGTTTCTATGAACATTATTAAGTGTGTTTTCTTGTATAACTAATACGCTTGTGAGATATTGGAATGAGAACAGAAAGACAATGACTGCAGATGGAGGGACAGGATATTAGTACTTTCTGCTGTCTCTCTTATGACAGCAAATACAAATATCCTAGAGGCAGACTGCAGTCTTGAATCAAATCGGTGCGTTTACATCCTCTTGTAGTCCAGTGTACAACCTAGTGCTAGAGGTACCAATATTGAGGAGTGCAGCTTTAAGATTTTTAAATTGTTTTGCTATTGTTTTATTATTAATTTAAAATGCAGCTTAATGGTCACACATAATTAGTTAAAACAAGGCTGCACTTTTCAGATGGAGGAATTCCATGGAAAAGTGGGAATTCCATTAACCTGCATATTTCCGATGAAGAACTACCATGAAGAACAGGACTTGGATGCTGACATTGATATGCTGATACTAAGAGCACTGAGACAAATGATTCAAATCGCAAATGACCACGCTAACAAGGTCCAAGAATAGGTTGAGTAGGTTAGCTATGTGTTAGCCTGCTTGTTGGTCCACTGTTTTTAATTGTGTTATAATGTTCGGTGTGGTTTTCTGTTCGCTTCAACTTTTCATTAAAGTAAAAAAATAGAAAAGCAATTTATGTTTGAATTTAAAACAACGTTTTTGATTCCTCATACTTGAATTGCTTTTCTATTGTCTTTATTCTAAGACCTGTTCTTTAAATTGCTGTCTATGGCAACAACAAAAAAACCTTTGCATGAATAAAGGTCCGTTTACACTACACGCGTAGCAAATAAATGATGCGGTAAACGTGGACGAAATTGTCGCTTCAAAACTATTTACATCAGACGCGAATATGTGGCGATATCAAACAATAATCACACCGGTGAAAATGACGGATGGACTATTGAACCTGGCCTAGTTTATTCTCCATCCTTTCACCAAAATATCATATTTAGAGGAGTCAATTATACTGTTTAACTTGTGTAAGTGTAAAAGTGTAAAATAGTGTGTGAGATGGCAGTTAATGGTGTGCATTGTTTTCTACATCCATGTTGGCTACCACTCTTTTGGAGAGAGTTGGAATCCAAAGCGAAACGGTTCCATCTGCACACCTTCATGTTATCAAGAGCAACGTATTGTAGCGACCCTGGGACTCCAGCTTTGGTAACCGTTATGCAGCTTGTTCCCGTCTGTGTTGTTTGGAATGATTTGCTGTCAATCAGTGTGGGTGGCCAATCACAGCGGCCAGAGGGAGGGGCTTGGCGGGGAGATGATTGTTGAGTAATAAATCAGTTTGTTAATGGTTGAGGTTCAGAGAGGTGTCCTCTGTGTATTTGTGAACAGTCGTTATTTGTGTTCACCAAATAAAAGTGTGGCTTACATACTCCTGACTGGACATTCCTCTGTCACCGGCGGGATCGCTACACTTTATTCACATATCGAGGTTCAATTAAACATTGGCTTGTAGCGCAGATTGCTGTCCGTCTGTCTGTCTGTCTTTCTGTCTTGTGATCATAGAACAGCGATAATTATGGATCTAAATGTGGTTTACCACTATGGATGCAGGCTGTCACCTCCGCCATGTCCTACAACATGTACATTGACCATGAAGATACCGGATTGTGATTGGTTAAACGGATCTATTCGCTGGCCAGAGCCGTAAAAGATCGACCTTGATGCGAATACAAATAACGTCACTTTGTCGCGAAACTGAAACGGCGTCGTATGTGTGCAGTCCCATCCAGCTCCATGATTAGTTCTTTTATTATGGGAAGAAATCGCAACGAATAATCGCAAAGTGCATTGAACGCGATTATTCAGTCCTCTTGTTGCATCCATAGTGGTAAAGTACAGTTATAGACCTATACTTATTGCTATCTGTCATATGATCAGATAATCTCTACATTGATCAGTCGGCGCTATTTTATAAATGTCTTCAAAACATTTAGCATCGTTTTCCTGTTGTTTTGGGGTAAATGATTGCAATGCTGAAATACTGAACGTGTACTTTAACTTCAACTTTAAATGTAATTAACTTTAGCCATCATGGAAGTTACCATTCACTTGAAACGTTTCCTGCAGCATTTCCCAATCACTAGCAGCTAATTCCCAGAGGAGCAAATCCCAGTGGTGCACAAAACCAACCCATTGTGTATCGTCGGCTCTCTAACAGATCCAGGGTACCAGGGCACGCCAACCCTTACAAATGTAAACCCAAAAGATGACATCATAAATGACCGTCAGAAGAGAAACACAACCCAGGTTTTAAACCCCATGACCAAAATGGGCGAGCCGATATTCCAGACAACCATAGATGATGGAACACAGGTAGAGCAGGTAGCCTTATCTATTCACAGCCTACATTCTGAGGCATGAGACTTTCTCTTTGATATGAGGGGAACAAACAGTAGGTCGCTATTTTGTTCATGTCTTTATGATTTTTTGCAGCTCAGGCCAAATTCTTCCCATTTATTAGATGTATAAATGTAGAGATGTCTCCCCATGCTGTTGAGAGGGGTGTAGCCCAGAAGGACAGCTAGGTTCTCCAACCTAGGAAAACGTGGGAGCATGACAGCCAGCGACAACTTATTTTAACAAACAAAAACGTTTTTAACCTATATCATTCCTCTAACTATTTAACTTTTATTTCCTTTCCCTTGTGGGTTTTTAAGGTCTGTTGTTGCCTGTGTTTTATTGTTTGTTTCTTTGTACGGTTGCATGGTCTTATTTAAAAAGAAGTGACTCCTGTGAAGCACTTTGTGTGCTCTGTGAAAGGTGCTGAATCCATTTCAGTTACTACTAATGTAACGGTAGCATGGGGCCCGTCCACTCGTTAAGGCATGGCTGCTCTACCTGGGGGCTGCTGTCACAGGTGCATAACGTCTCAGTGATTGTAATTGCAGAAATGGGGTCAAAACGTGGTGATGTAATGGCTGCAGCAGACGGCCCTGTGGCGCCTCAGATGATTAATGCGTAGGTTGGCCGCTGACATCATTTTTCAATAATCAATAATTACCGGCTGGCATTGTAACTTAGATTTGTATACCTTAAAACATTTACCATGTACACACACATACACATACATGTCTATATATATACCTACTGCAACCCAATATTTACTATAGTATTACATTTTTGGGGCTAGCAGACTACAGAAGCTGCGCCGGTTAAAATAGAAGCGCCCCGTCAGGTTTTAAATCATAACCTTCGGTTTTGGCTGTAGGTCCGGGTCCGTATGGGACGGCTTCTGGGTCCGGACACGGACCAAAGTCCGCCTGTTAGTGACCTATGCTTTATACGTTCCTCTGAGTTTGCGTCTGCATTTGGGTCCCATCACTTATGTTCCTGCTCTCCTGCTATACGGTCCTGACTCAAACAGGGACAGAGGACTCATCTTTAATACTGCTAGAACCTGTCCTGACTCAAACAGGAACAGAGGACTCATCTTTAATAATGCTAGAACCTGTCCTGACTCAAACAGGAACAGAGGACTCATCTTTAATACTGCTAGAACCGGTCCTGACTCAAACAGGGACAGAGGACTCATCTTTAATACTGCTAGAACCTGTCCTGACTCAAACAGGAACAGAGGACTCATCTTTAATACTGCTAGAACCTGTCCTAACTCAAACAGGAACAAAGGACTCATCTTTAATACTGCTAGAACCTGACTCAAACAGGAACAGAGGACTCATCTTTAATACTGCTAGAACCGGTCCTGACTCAAACAGGGACAGAGGACTCATCTATAATACTGCTAGAACCTGTCCTGACTCAAACAGGAACAGACGACTCATCTTTAATACTGCTAGAACCGGTCCTGACTCAAACAGGAACAGAGGACTCATCTTTAATACTGCTAGAACCTGTCCTGACTCAAACAGGAACAGAGGACTCATCTTTAATACTGCTAGAACCTGTCCTGACTCAAACAGGAAGAGAGGACTCATCTTTCATACTGCTAGAACCTGTCCTGACTCAAACAGGAACAGAGGACTCATCTTTAATACTGCTAGAACCTGTCCTGACTCAAACAGGAAGAGAGGACTCATCTTTAATACTGCTAGAACCTGTCCTGACTCAAACAGGAAGAGAGGACTCATCTTTAATACTGCTAGAACCTGTCCTGACTCAAACAGGAAGAGAGGACTCATCTTTAATACTGCTAGAACCTGTCCTGACTCAAACAGGAACAGAGGACTCATCTTTAATACTGCTAGAACCTGTCCTGACTCAAACAGGAACAGAGGACTCATCTTTAATACTGCTAGAACCTGTCCTGACTCAAACAGGAACAGAGGACTCATCTTTAATACTGCTAGAACCTGTCCTGACTCAAACAGGAACAGAGGACTCATCTTTAATACTGCTAGAACCTGTCCTGACTCAAACAGGAACAGAGGACTCATCTTTAATACTGCTAGAACCTGTCCTGACTCAAACAGGAACAGAGGACTCATCTTTAATACTGCTAGAACCTGTCCTGACTCAAACAGGAACAGAGGACTCATCTTTAATACTGCTGGAACCTGTCCTGACTCAAACAGGAACAGAGGACTCATCTTTAATACTGCTGGAACCTGTCCTGACTCAAACAGGAACAGAGGACTCATCTTTAATACTGCTGGAACCTGTCCTGACTCAAACAGGGACAGAGGACTCATCTTTAATACTACTAGAACCTGTCCTGACTCCAACAGGAACAGAGGACTCATCTTTAATACTGCTAGAACCTGTCCTGACTCAAACAGGAACAGAGGACTCATCTTTAATACTGCTGGAACCTGTCCTGACTCAAACAGGAACAGAGGACTCATCTTTAATACTGCTAGAACCTGTCCTGACTCCAACAGGAACAGAGGACTCATCTTTAATACTGCTAGAACCTGTCTTGACTCAAACAGGAACAGAGGACTCATCTTTAATACTGCTAGAACCTGTCCTGACTCAAACAGGAACAGAGGACTCATCTTTAATACTGCTAGAACCTGTCCTGACTCAAACAGGAACAGAGGACTCATCTTTAATACTGCTAGAACCTGTCCTGACTCAAACAGGAACAGAGGACTCATCTTTAATACTGCTAGAACCTGTCCTGACTCAAACAGGAACAGAGGACTCATCTTTAATACTGCTGGAACCTGTCCTGACTCAAACAGGAACAGAGGACTCATCTTTAATACTGCTGGAACCTGTCCTGACTCAAACAGGAACAGAGGACTCATCTTTAATACTGCTGGAACCTGTCCTGAAGGACAGAGGACTCATCTTTAATACTACTAGAACCTGTCCTGACTCCAACAGGAACAGAGGACTCATCTTTAATACTGCTAGAACCTGTCCTGACTCAAACAGGAACAGAGGACTCATCTTTAATACTGCTGGAACCTGTCCTGACTCAAACAGGAACAGAGGACTCATCTTTAATACTGCTAGAACCTGTCCTGACTCCAACAGGAACAGAGGACTCATCTTTAATACTGCTAGAACCTGTCTTGACTCAAACAGGAACAGAGGACTCATCTTTAATACTGCTAGAACCTGTCCTGACTCAAACAGGGACAGAGGACTCATCTTTAATACTGCTAGAACCTGTCCTGACTCAAACAGGGACAGAGGACTCATCTTTAATACTGCTAGAACCTGTCCTGACTCAAACAGGAACAGAGGACTCATCTTTAATACTGCTAGAACCTGTCCTGACTCAAACAGGAACAGAGGACTCATCTTTAATACTGCTAGAACCTGTCCTGACTCAAACAGGAACAGAGGACTCATCTTTAATACTGCTAGAACCGGTCCTGACTCAAACAGGAACAGAGGACTCATCTTTAATACTGCTAGAACCTGTCCTGACTCAAACAGGGACAGAGGACTCATCTTTAATACTGCTAGAACCGGTCCTGACTCAAACAGGAACAGAGGACTCATCTTTAATACTGCTAGAACCTGTCCTGACTCAAACAGGAACAGAGGACTCATCTTTAATACTGCTAGAACATGTCCTGACTCAAACAGGAACAGAGGACTCATCTTTAATACTGCTAGAACATGTCCTGACTCAAACAGGAACAGAGGACTCATCTTTAATACTGCTAGAACCTGTCCTGACTCAAACAGGGACAATAGGAGGACTCATCTTTAATACTGCTAGAACCTGTCCTGACTCAAACAGGAACAGAGGACTCATCTTTAATACTGCTAGAACCTGACTCAAACAGGAACAGAGGACTCATCCTTAATACTGCTAGAACCTGTCCTGACTCAAACAGGGACAATAGGAGGACTCATCTTTAATACTGCTAGAACCTGTCCTGACTCAAACAGGGACAGGGGACTCATCTTTAATACTGCTAGAACCTGTCCTGACTCAAACAGGAACAGAGGACTCATCTTTAATACTACTAGAACCGGTCCTAACTCAAACAGGGACAATAGGAGGACACATCTTTAATACTGCTAGAACCGGTCCTAACTCAAACAAGGACAATAGGAGGACTCATCTTGAATCGAGTCCCCGCCCTTCGGCCTCACCTGTTTATGGTAAGTCAGGTGGTTTGGAAAATGAAAGTTAAAGTGCATAGACAGTCTGTAAAAGTGTGGTTCAGTGCGGTTGATTCAGGACTCGGCATCAACCATGGAGCAAATCTTGGGTATATTCTTGAACTATCCAGGTATTTAATAGCATATGTGTTTGTATATGTGTATAACCAAATATCAATACATATTTGTACCTGTTTGGTCTCTGATATGTTCTAACAATGTTAAATCAAATCCCAAAAATAGAACAAACACACCAGAATGCCTAAAGAGCTTAGAGGTTATTTTATTTTACAAATAGCACAAACTGTCACAGTCTGGCTCTGTTCTTTAGTTTCCATTCTCCACCTGTCCACCAGATGTCCTCAGACTCTTCCCCTTGCTGTAAAGATCCTGCCACTCCAATCTGCATTCACTTCATTCCCCTCACCTGATCTTCCTTGTCAATCTCCCCACCTGCACCTCATTCCCTCATCAGCTTCTCCCTATATATTCCAGTAAACTTCCTTTGTTCCCTTATTGTTGTCATGTTCCTTTGTTGTTCTAGTTTCCAAACTATTAAGTCTTTCTGAAGTATTTTCTGAGTTGTCTTTATTGAATCCTTTATACGTTCCTCTGAGTTTGCGTCTGCATGTGGGTCCTATCCCTTATGTTCCTGCTCTCCTGCTATATGGTCCTGACTCAAACAGGAACAGAGGACTCATCTTTAATACTGCTAGAACCTGTCCTGACTCAAACAGGAACAGAGGACTCATCTTTAATACTGCTAGAACCTGTCCTGACTCAAACAGGAACAGAGGACTCATCTTTAATACTGCTAGAACCTGTCCTGACTCAAACAGGAACAGAGGACTCATCTTTAATACTGCTAGAACCTGTCCTGACTCAAACAGGAATAGAGGACTCATCTTTAATACTGCTAGAACCTTTCCTGACTCAAACAGGAACAGAGGACTCATCTTTAATACTGCTAGAACCTGTCCTGACTCAAACAGGGACTGGGGACTCATCTTTAATACTGCTAGAACCTGTCCTGACTCAAACAGGAACAGAGGACTCATCTTTAATACTGCTAGAACCTGTCCTGACTCAAACAGGTACAGAGGACTCATCTTTCATACTGCTAGAACCTGTCCTGACTCAAACAGGAACAGAGGACTCATCTTTAATACTGCTAGAACCGGTCCTAACTCAAACAGGAACAGTGGACTCATCTTTAATACTGCTAGAACCTGTCCTGACTCAAACAGGAACAGAGGAATCATCTTTAATATTGCTAGAACCTGTCCTGACTCAAACAGGGACAGAGGACTCATCTTTAATACTGCTAGAACCTGTCCTGACTCAAACAGGAACAGAGGACTCATCTTTAATACTGCTAGAACCTGTCCTGACTCAAACAGGAATAGAGGACTCATCTTTAATACTGCTAGAACCTGTCCTAACTCAAACAGGAACAGAGGAATCATCTTTAATACTGCTAGAACCGGTCCTGACTCAAACAGGAACAGAGGACTCATCTTTAATACTGCTAGAACCTGTCCTGACTCAAACAGGAACAGAGGACTCATCTTTAATACTGCTAGAACCTGTCCTAACTCAAACAGGGACAGAGGACTCATCTTTAATACTGCTAGAACCTGTCCTGACTCAAACAGGAACAGAGGACTCATCTTTAATACTGCTAGAACCTGTCCTGACTCAAACAGGGACAGAGGACTCATCTTTAATACTGCTAGAACCTGTCCTGACTCAAACAGGAACAGAGGACTCATCTTTAATACTGCTAGAACCTGTCCTGACTCAAACAGGAACAGAGTACTCATATTTAATACTGCTAGAACCTGTCCTGACTCAAACAGGAACAGAGGACTCATCTTTAATACTGCTAGAACCTGTCCTGACTCAAACAGGGACTGGGGACTCATCTTTAATACTGCTGGAACCTGTCCTGACTCAAACAGGAACAGAGGACTCATCTTTAATACTGCTGGAACCTGTCCTGACTCAAACAGGAACAGAGGACTCATCTTTAATACTGCTGGAACCTGTCCTGACTCAAACAGGGACAGAGGACTCATCTTTAATACTACTAGAACCTGTCCTGACTCCAACAGGAACAGAGGACTCATCTTTAATACTGCTAGAACCTGTCCTGACTCAAACAGGAACAGAGGACTCATCTTTAATACTGCTGGAACCTGTCCTGACTCAAACAGGAACAGAGGACTCATCTTTAATACTGCTAGAACCTGTCCTGACTCCAACAGGAACAGAGGACTCATCTTTAATACTGCTAGAACCTGTCTTGACTCAAACAGGAACAGAGGACTCATCTTTAATACTGCTAGAACCTGTCCTGACTCAAACAGGAACAGAGGACTCATCTTTAATACTGCTAGAACCTGTCCTGACTCAAACAGGAACAGAGGACTCATCTTTAATACTGCTAGAACCTGTCCTGACTCAAACAGGAACAGAGGACTCATCTTTAATACTGCTAGAACCTGTCCTGACTCAAACAGGAACAGAGGACTCATCTTTAATACTGCTGGAACCTGTCCTGACTCAAACAGGAACAGAGGACTCATCTTTAATACTGCTGGAACCTGTCCTGACTCAAACAGGAACAGAGGACTCATCTTTAATACTGCTGGAACCTGTCCTGACTCAAACAGGGACAGAGGACTCATCTTTAATACTACTAGAACCTGTCCTGACTCCAACAGGAACAGAGGACTCATCTTTAATACTGCTAGAACCTGTCCTGACTCAAACAGGAACAGAGGACTCATCTTTAATACTGCTGGAACCTGTCCTGACTCAAACAGGAACAGAGGACTCATCTTTAATACTGCTAGAACCTGTCCTGACTCCAACAGGAACAGAGGACTCATCTTTAATACTGCTAGAACCTGTCTTGACTCAAACAGGAACAGAGGACTCATCTTTAATACTGCTAGAACCTGTCCTGACTCAAACAGGGACAGAGGACTCATCTTTAATACTGCTAGAACCTGTCCTGACTCAAACAGGGACAGAGGACTCATCTTTAATACTGCTAGAACCTGTCCTGACTCAAACAGGAACAGAGGACTCATCTTTAATACTGCTAGAACCTGTCCTGACTCAAACAGGAACAGAGGACTCATCTTTAATACTGCTAGAACCTGTCCTGACTCAAACAGGAACAGAGGACTCATCTTTAATACTGCTAGAACCGGTCCTGACTCAAACAGGAACAGAGGACTCATCTTTAATACTGCTAGAACCTGTCCTGACTCAAACAGGGACAGAGGACTCATCTTTAATACTGCTAGAACCGGTCCTGACTCAAACAGGAACAGAGGACTCATCTTTAATACTGCTAGAACCTGTCCTGACTCAAACAGGAACAGAGGACTCATCTTTAATACTGCTAGAACATGTCCTGACTCAAACAGGAACAGAGGACTCATCTTTAATACTGCTAGAACATGTCCTGACTCAAACAGGAACAGAGGACTCATCTTTAATACTGCTAGAACCTGTCCTGACTCAAACAGGGACAATAGGAGGACTCATCTTTAATACTGCTAGAACCTGTCCTGACTCAAACAGGAACAGAGGACTCATCTTTAATACTGCTAGAACCTGACTCAAACAGGAACAGAGGACTCATCCTTAATACTGCTAGAACCTGTCCTGACTCAAACAGGGACAATAGGAGGACTCATCTTTAATACTGCTAGAACCTGTCCTGACTCAAACAGGGACAGGGGACTCATCTTTAATACTGCTAGAACCTGTCCTGACTCAAACAGGAACAGAGGACTCATCTTTAATACTACTAGAACCGGTCCTAACTCAAACAGGGACAATAGGAGGACACATCTTTAATACTGCTAGAACCGGTCCTAACTCAAACAAGGACAATAGGAGGACTCATCTTGAATCGAGTCCCCGCCCTTCGGCCTCACCTGTTTATGGTAAGTCAGGTGGTTTGGAAAATGAAAGTTAAAGTGCATAGACAGTCTGTAAAAGTGTGGTTCAGTGCGGTTGATTCAGGACTCGGCATCAACCATGGAGCAAATCTTGGGTATATTCTTGAACTATCCAGGTATTTAATAGCATATGTGTTTGTATATGTGTATAACCAAATATCAATACATATTTGTACCTGTTTGGTCTCTGATATGTTCTAACAATGTTAAATCAAATCCCAAAAATAGAACAAACACACCAGAATGCCTAAAGAGCTTAGAGGTTATTTTATTTTACAAATAGCACAAACTGTCACAGTCTGGCTCTGTTCTTTAGTTTCCATTCTCCACCTGTCCACCAGATGTCCTCAGACTCTTCCCCTTGCTGTAAAGATCCTGCCACTCCAATCTGCATTCACTTCATTCCCCTCACCTGATCTTCCTTGTCAATCTCCCCACCTGCACCTCATTCCCTCATCAGCTTCTCCCTATATATTCCAGTAAACTTCCTTTGTTCCCTTATTGTTGTCATGTTCCTTTGTTGTTCTAGTTTCCAAACTATTAAGTCTTTCTGAAGTATTTTCTGAGTTGTCTTTATTGAATCCTTTATACGTTCCTCTGAGTTTGCGTCTGCATGTGGGTCCTATCCCTTATGTTCCTGCTCTCCTGCTATATGGTCCTGACTCAAACAGGAACAGAGGACTCATCTTTAATACTGCTAGAACCTGTCCTGACTCAAACAGGAACAGAGGACTCATCTTTAATACTGCTAGAACCTGTCCTGACTCAAACAGGAACAGAGGACTCATCTTTAATACTGCTAGAACCTGTCCTGACTCAAACAGGAACAGAGGACTCATCTTTAATACTGCTAGAACCTGTCCTGACTCAAACAGGAATAGAGGACTCATCTTTAATACTGCTAGAACCTTTCCTGACTCAAACAGGAACAGAGGACTCATCTTTAATACTGCTAGAACCTGTCCTGACTCAAACAGGGACTGGGGACTCATCTTTAATACTGCTAGAACCTGTCCTGACTCAAACAGGAACAGAGGACTCATCTTTAATACTGCTAGAACCTGTCCTGACTCAAACAGGTACAGAGGACTCATCTTTCATACTGCTAGAACCTGTCCTGACTCAAACAGGAACAGAGGACTCATCTTTAATACTGCTAGAACCGGTCCTAACTCAAACAGGAACAGTGGACTCATCTTTAATACTGCTAGAACCTGTCCTGACTCAAACAGGAACAGAGGAATCATCTTTAATATTGCTAGAACCTGTCCTGACTCAAACAGGGACAGAGGACTCATCTTTAATACTGCTAGAACCTGTCCTGACTCAAACAGGAACAGAGGACTCATCTTTAATACTGCTAGAACCTGTCCTGACTCAAACAGGAATAGAGGACTCATCTTTAATACTGCTAGAACCTGTCCTAACTCAAACAGGAACAGAGGAATCATCTTTAATACTGCTAGAACCGGTCCTGACTCAAACAGGAACAGAGGACTCATCTTTAATACTGCTAGAACCTGTCCTGACTCAAACAGGAACAGAGGACTCATCTTTAATACTGCTAGAACCTGTCCTAACTCAAACAGGGACAGAGGACTCATCTTTAATACTGCTAGAACCTGTCCTGACTCAAACAGGAACAGAGGACTCATCTTTAATACTGCTAGAACCTGTCCTGACTCAAACAGGGACAGAGGACTCATCTTTAATACTGCTAGAACCTGTCCTGACTCAAACAGGAACAGAGGACTCATCTTTAATACTGCTAGAACCTGTCCTGACTCAAACAGGAACAGAGTACTCATATTTAATACTGCTAGAACCTGTCCTGACTCAAACAGGAACAGAGGACTCATCTTTAATACTGCTAGAACCTGTCCTGACTCAAACAGGTACAGAGGACTCATCCTTCATACTGCTAGAACCTGTCCTGACTCAAACAGGAACAGAGGACTCATCTTTAATACTGCTAGAACCGGTCCTAACTCAAACAGGAACAGAGGACTCATCTTTAATACTGCTAGAACCTGTCCTGACTCAAACAGGAACAGAGGACTCATCTTTAATACTGCTAGAACCTGTCCTGACTCAAACAGGAACAGAGGACTCATCTTTAATACTGCTAGAACCTGTCCTGACTCAAACAGGAACAGAGGACTCATCTTTAATACTGCTAGAACCTGTCCTGACTCAAACAGGAACAGAGGACTCATCTTTAATACTGCTAGAACCTGTCCTGACTCAAACAGGAACAGAGGACTCATCTTTAATACTGCTAGAACCTGTCCTGACTCAAACAGGTACAGAGGACTCATCCTTCATACTGCTAGAACCTGTCCTGACTCAAACAGGAACAGAGGACTCATCTTTAATACTGCTAGAACCTGTCCTGACTCAAACAGGTACAGAGGACTCATCCTTCATACTGCTAGAACCTGTCCTGACTCAAACAGGAACAGAGGACTCATCTTTAATACTGCTAGAACCGGTCCTAACTCAAACAGGAACAGAGGACTCATCTTTAATACTGCTAGAACCTGTCCTGACTCAAACAGGAACAGAGGACTCATCTTTAATACTGCTAGAACCTGTCCTGACTCAAACAGGAACAGAGGACTCATCTTTAATACTGCTAGAACCTGTCCTGACTCAAACAGGAACAGAGGACTCATCTTTAATACTGCTAGAACCTGTCTGGACTCAAACAGGAACAGAGGACTCATCTTTAATACTGCTAGAACCTGTCCTGACTCAAACAGGAACAGAGGACTCATCTTTAATACTGCTAGAACCTGTCCGGACTCAAACAGGAAGAGAGGACTCATCTTTAATACTGCTAGAACCTGTCCTGACTCAAACAGGAACAGAGGACTCATCTTTAATACTGCTAGAACCTGTCCTGACTCAAACAGGAACAGAGGACTCATCTTTAATACTGCTAGAACCTGTCCTGACTCAAACAGGAACAGAGGACTCATCTTTAATACTGCTAGAACCTGTCCTGACTCAAACAGGACAGAGGACTCATCTTTAATACTGCTAGAACCTGTCCTGACTCAAACAGGAACAGAGGACTCATCTTTAATACTGCTAGAACCTGTCCTGACTCAAACAGGAACAGAGGACTCATCTTTAATACTGCTAGAACCTGTCCTGACTCAAACAGGAACAGAGGACTCATCTTTAATACTGCTAGAACCTGTCCTGACTCAAACAGGAACAGAGGACTCATCTTTAATACTGCTAGAACCTGTCCTGACTCAAACAGGAACAGAGGACTCATCTTTAATACTGCTAGAACCTGTCCTGACTCAAACAGGAACAGAGGACTCATCTTTAATACTGCTAGAACCTGTCCTGACTCAAACAGGAACAGAGGACTCATCTTTAATACTGCTAGAACCTGTCCTGACTCAAACAGGAACAGAGGACTCATCTTTAATACTGCTAGAACCTGTCCTGACTCAAACAGGAACAGAGGACTCATCTTTAATACTGCTAGAACCTGTCCTGACTCAAACAGGAACAGAGGACTCATCTTTAATACTGCTAGAACCTGTCCTGACTCAAACAGGAACAGAGGACTCATCTTTAATACTGCTAGAACCTGTCCTGACTCAAACAGGAACAGAGGACTCATCTTTAATACTGCTAGAACCTGTCCTGACTCAAACAGGAACAGAGGACTCATCTTTAATACTGCTAGAACCTGTCCTGACTCAAACAGGAACAGAGGACTCATCTTTAATACTGCTAGAACCTGTCCTGACTCAAACAGGAACAGAGGACTCATCTTTAATACTGCTAGAACCTGTCCTGACTCAAACAGGAACAGAGGACTCATCTTTAATACTGCTAGAACCTGTCCTGACTCAAACAGGAACAGAGGACTCATCTTTAATACTGCTAGAACCTGTCCTGACTCAAACAGGAACAGAGGACTCATCTTTAATACTGCTAGAACCTGTCCTGACTCAAACAGGAACAGAGGACTCATCTTTAATACTGCTAGAACCTGTCCTGACTCAAACAGGAACAGAGGACTCATCTTTAATACTGCTAGAACCTGTCCTGACTCAAACAGGGACAGAGGACTCATCTTTAATACTGCTAGAACCTGTCCTGACTCAAACAGGAACAGAGGACTCATCTTTAATACTGCTAGAACCTGTCCTGACTCAAACAGGAACAGAGGACTCATCTTTAATACTGCTAGAACCTGTCCTGACTCAAACAGGGACAGAGGACTCATCTTTAATACTGCTAGAACCTGTCCTGACTCAAACAGGACAGAGGACTCATCTTTAATACTGCTAGAACCTGTCCTGACTCAAACAGGAACAGAGGACTCATCTTTAATACTGCTAGAACCTGTCCTGACTCAAACAGGACAGAGGACTCATCTTTAATACTGCTAGAACCTGTCCTGACTCAAACAGGAACAGAGGACTCATCTTTAATACTGCTAGAACCTGTCCTGACTCAAACAGGAACAGAGGACTCATCTTTAATACTGCTAGAACCTGTCCTGACTCAAACAGGAACAGAGGACTCATCTTTCATACTGCTAGAACCTGTCCTGACTCAAACAGGAACAGAGGACTCATCTTTAATACTGCTAGAACCTGTCCTGACTCAAACAGGGACAGAGGACTCATCTTTAATACTGCTAGAACCGGTCCTGACTCAAACAGGGACAATAGGAGGACTCATCTTTATTACTGCTTGAACCTGTCCTAACTCAAACAGGGACAATAGGAGGACTCATCTTGAATTGAGTCCACCCCTTCGGCCTCACCTGTTTATGGTGAGTCATGTGTTTTTTTAATGAATGTGAAAGTACATAGACAGTCTATAAAAGTGTGGTTCAGTGCGGTTGATTCAGGGCTCGGCATCGACCATGGGGCAAATCTTGGGGACGTTCTCGAAATATCCAGGTATTTAATATACAGGCACATGTGTATGTATATGTGTATAACCAAATATCAATACATATTTTTACCAGTTTGGTCTCTGATGTTTTAATTCTGTAGCTGAAGAACCTGGTGCACCTCCATGTAAGTTAAACATTGATCAACATATTTAACGATTATTCAATTGTGGAGAACATTATAATGCCATACATAATTATTTTACAGCTTTTGAAGAACCTTGGAGGAACGTG
Organism: Lota lota; assembly: GCA_026745465.1. Classification (NCBI taxonomy): domain Eukaryota; kingdom Metazoa; phylum Chordata; class Actinopteri; order Gadiformes; family Lotidae; genus Lota; species Lota lota. The sequence continues at coordinate 1,293,345 of JACYXH010000320.1, read as the reverse complement.
AAATGGGGGTAAGTGGTATTTCTCAACACTTAACAAGGTTATCTTAACATTTGCTGATTCTTCATTTATTTATAAAAAATGCACTTGTCTAAAATGACTCAAAGTGCAGAATTGATGTTTTTATGGTTTCACACTGCACTTATAATTTTTTAGGATTAATTATTTCTCAAATGTATGTATTAAAGGTCCCGTGTGTAGAATTGAGTAGCAACTAGCGGGGGCTTGCAGATTGAAACCATCAAAGGGCCATTCGTTGCGCTATTTTACCTTGGATTAAGAAGTGAAACTCCAATATAATGAATCCGCTAAATACATCGGATGTTTTGGTGAAAGGACGGAGCATTACGTAATCTTAACTGGCTATATGAGGCGTGTCCAACAGAGTTAAGCTTCTGGGGACACTTCTAGTGTAACGCAGCAATGTGTGTGGATGTGCGGAGCTCCGTCTGGCCAGCGGTAGATGTCCACGTCCGAGAGAGGGTTATGCTTCTAGGACACATAGCGCCACGGTGCGTGTGGATTTGTTGATTAACGCGTTCTCTCTAGAGCCCTTTTTCCGTTCCGTTCAGCGCAACATGGCACACTCATTGTAAGGCGATCCGGCTTTTACACCAATTAAAACACTCCATTTCTGCCGTTCCGCTAAATGCCACTTGATTGTACACACTGCACCTTGAACGTATTGTAGCAACCCTGCTTTTACTGGTCCAAGCAGCACACAGGCTGTTTAGATGAACTCTTGGTTGGTTGGTTAACGTTATTGTAGGCCGTAGCCACACCGCGCATCCTCTATTTCCCTAACTGTCCCGCCCCCTCTCCCCGCCCCCTCATTCTGAGCAGCCAATCACAACATTAACACTGAACCCAATGCAACTGCAACGACACAACCTGGGACCGTTACACCATACTTCAAATAGCATGCAATTGTATTTATTTAAAATAAATATTAATTAGGTTCTGTTATTTCTTTCCTTATAAACAGTGATAAAGAAAACGAGCTCGAGTGGCTGAATTCGTTCAGTCTCGACACGGAAACCATAAGTCATCTTAGAATTCTAATCTATGGCCCAGCTGGAAGTGGGAAATCCAGTGTCATTAATTCTGTGGACAGCGTTTGTCAAAACAGGGTAACCAGCCGTGCAGCAGCTTCCAAAAGTGCTGACAGATTCACTGTCCAGGTAAATGTTTCTTGGCATCTCAACTAATTCACGCTATTGACAACTAACCACTCAACTTGTTGTGCTATTATTGGAAACTATTACTACTTTCTAGCAGTAAAGTATACACAGTATTATCAATGTCATCATCCAATATCTGAAATACAATTGCACTCTTTTAATAGTACAAAACGCATCGAATCCAAAGAGGGAAGCCAGGCCAATATTACCCGTTTGTCTTCATCGACATCATGGGCCTGGAAAAGGATAAAGGAGTCTCTGAGGAGGACTTGAAACTTGCCATGCAGGGACACATGAAAGAGGGTTACAAGGTACAATGTTTTGGGATATGTATACATTTCTTTAGTGTTTTGTTTTCATAGATCTGGGCCCTGTTTCAAGAAGCAGGTAAGGATATGTTTAAACTTAAAGCAGAACTCTGCCAGCGCTTCCCTGGACTGCAGGAGGTTCATTTTTGGCGTATTTCAATCTCGATGAACGGGTTCCCAACCTCGGATAAGGTCTTCCCAGCTCACCTGCTGTGTACCACCCTGGCTCCAGGTTCGGCTTGCAGCATGAGTCACCATGGTAACAGAATTGAGAGAAGCTTCATTTTGGTATCTGAAATAAAAAATTCTGGCTTTCCCTAAGTTCTGACAGGAGCAGTGTGTGGTAGTTAGTGGCATCTAGTGGAACGGACTTGGAAGAAATGGAATATAATATTCATTAAAATAATCCCATTAAATAAGTGTTTTGGCAACCTTAGAATGAGCCCTTTATATGTACATGGGGAGAGGGTCCTCTGCCATGGGGGACGCCATGTTGCTCTGGCTTCTTTCTACAGTGGCCCAGAACGGACAAACTGCACTAGTGAGATAGTCTCCCTAGAGCTCACGCGGCTGCTAGCTCCAGGCGGCTGCTAGCTCCAGGCGGCTGCTAGCTCCAGGCGGCTGCTAGCCGTCACGCGGCTGTTAGCCCCGCGCGGCTGCTAGCCCCGCGCGGCTGTTAGCCCAGTGAGGCTGCTAGCCGTCACGCGGCTGTTAGCCCCACGCGGCTGCTAGCCCCGCGCGGCTGTTAGCCCCACGCGGCTGCTAGCCCCGCGGCTGTTAGCCCTTCGCGGATGCTAGCCCCGCGCGGATGTTAGCCCCGCGCGGCTGCTAGCCGTCACGCGGCTGCTAGCCCCGCGCGGCTGCTAGCCCCGCGCGGCTGCTAGCTCCGCGCGGCTGGACTTCTTGCAAACTGCTACGCAACTAGCATGTACGAGGCGTGAGCAAATCTAGACTTTAGACCGGCCATTTTCAGACCAATCAGGGCAGCTCTTCTGTGATTGGGTGGGGAATCCATCTTGCCTGTCAATCACTGGTGTGTGAAAACCCTTCTCAATGGTGTAAAAAAGTATCAAGGGAGCGAGCAGAAAGGGAGGGCACTTTTTGGTTTAGTTTCAAAATCTTGCTCTCAAATCGCACCTACAGCCCCTTAGAGTATTAAGTCATACTGCATCAAATATACTATATATACCATTCTAAATATACCATATACTAACAACAATTGTTTATTTTACATCCAATTTCAGTTCCATCATGCATCTCCATTGAGTCAGTCTGATGCCTGTTACAACAGGAACCCTGATAGAAAAGACAAGGTAGACCTATTGGTCTGTGTTGTTTCTGCAAACACTGTGCCTGCGATGAAAGAAGAGACTCGTGCTAAGATAGAAAGAATGAGAACGGTTGCCAGAGACTGTGGTGAGAATAAAGTGGATTTCCTTCATATGTGTAACAGTGCTTTGTTGGAGGTGCGGCATAGTTTGTGTTGCTAGATTTGAGAAAAAGCTAAATGTTGACCTGTTTCTGTCTGTATTAAGACATTCCACAGATGGCCATTCTAACACACATTGATGAAGCCTGTCCGCTCGTTAAAAAAAGCATTCAAAATGTCTACAAAAGCAAGTACATCAAGAGAATGGTAGGTCCATGTGTAGTTGGCACTTATTCTTTTAGATTTAGTTAACATCAGCTGTCTTTCACATGTTGTTACTTTGTGTGAACAGCTTTCACAAGCTCTTATGTTTCTATGAACATTATTAAGTGTGTTTTCTTGTATAACTAATACGCTTGTGAGATATTGGAATGAGAACAGAAAGACAATGACTGCAGATGGAGGGACAGGATATTACTACTTTCTGCTGTCTCTCTTATGACAGCAAATACAAATACCCTAGAGGCAGACTGCAGTCTTGAATCAAATCGGTGCGTTTACATCATCTTGTAGTCCAGTGTACAACCTAGCGCTAGAGGTACCAATATTGAGGAGTGCAGCTTTAAGATTTTTAAATTGTTTTGCTATTGTTTTATTAATTTAAAAAGCAGCTAAATGGTCACACATAATTAGTTAAAAAAAAGGCTGCACTTTTCAGATGGAGCACTTCCATGAAATGGTGGGAATTCCATTAACCTGCATATTTCCAATGAAGAACTACCATGAAGAACAGGACTTGGATGCTGACATTGATATGCTGATACTAAGAGCACTGAGACAAATGATTCACATTGCAAATGACCACGTAAACAACGCCCAAGAATGGGCTGAGTAGGTTAGCTATGTGTTAGCCTGCTTGTTGGTCGACTGTTTTTAATTGTGTTATAATGTTCGGTGTGGTTTTCTGTTCGCTTCAACTTTTCATTAAAGTAAAAAAATAGAAAAGCAATTGAAGTTTGAATTTAAAAAACGTTTTCAATTCATACTTGAATTGCTTTTCTATTTTGTCTTTGTTCTAAGACCTGTTCTTTAAATTGCTGTCTATGGCAAAAAAAAAAAACTTTGCATGAATAAAAGTCATTTTACGCTACACGCGTAGCGAATAAATGATGCGAAAAACCTGGACGAAATTGTCGCTTCAAAACTATTTACATCAGACGCGAATATGTGGCGATGTCAAACAATAATCACGCCGGTGAAAATGACGGATGGACTATTGAACCTGGCCTCGATTATTCTCCATCCTTTCACCAAAATATCATATTTAGAGGAGTCAATTATACTGTTTAACTTTTTATTCCAAGTGTAAAATAGTGTGTGAAATTGCAGTTAATGGTGTGCATTGTTTCCTACATCCATGTTGGCTACCACTCCAGCTTTGGCTTTGGTAACCGTTATGCAGGTTGTTCCCGTCTGCGTTGTTTGGAATGATTTGCTGTCAATCAGTGTGGGTGGCCAATCACAGCGGCCAGAGGGAGGGGCTTGGCGGGGAGATGATTGTTGATGAATAAATCAGTGTGTTAATGGTTGAGGTTCAGAGAGGTGTCCTCTGTGTATTTGTGAACAGTCATTATTTGTGTTCACCAAATAAAAGTGCGGCTTACATACTCCTGACTGGACATTCCTCTGTCACCGGCGGGATCGCTACACTTTATTCACATATCGAGGTTCAATTAAACATTGGCTTGTAGCGCAGATTGCTGTCTGTCTGTCTGTCTGTCTTGTGATAATAGAACAGCGATAATTATGGATCTAAATGTGGTTTACCACTATGGATGCAGGCTGTCACCTCCGCCATGTCCTACAACATGTACATTGACTAAGAAGATGCCGGATTGTGATTGGTTAAACGGATCTATTCGCTGGCTAGAGCCGTAAAAGATCGACCTTGATGCGAATACAAATAACGTCACTTTGTCGTGAAACTGAAATGTCGTCGTATGTGTGCAGTCCCATCCAGCTCCATGATTAGTTCTTTTATTATGGGAGGAAATCGCAACGAATAATCGCAAAGTGCATTGAAGGCGATCATTCAGTCCTCTTATTGCATCCATAGTGGTAAAGTACAGTTATAGACCTATACTTATTGCTATCTGTCATATGATCAGATAATCTCTACATTGATCAGTCGGCGCTACAAGCCACTGTCTCTTGCTCTGCGGGACGTGAATAAAGGCTGCTGTGGAGAACAGGTTGTATCGCAACAGTTTAGGTTTGGATTCCAACTTTCAACCAAAGAGTGAGAGCCTACTTTTAGTTATCAAACAGGGAAACAACCTCCAAAAGCTTTTAAAACATCTCTAAAACATGATGTCTTCAAGAACCCACACCATAACTCCCCTCATCCGCAAACTGCCATAGGCTACACTATTTTACACTTGGATTAAAAGTAAAACAGTATAACTGAATCCTCTAAATAGGATATTTTGGTAAAGGACGGAGCATAAGCTCGTCTTCCCTAGGCCAGGTTCAATAGTCCATCTCTCATTTTTATCTGCGATTATTATTTGGCTTTTTCGCATCTTCTGTTCGCCACGCATCTGGTGTAAAAGGACATGTCCTGATTAAACTACACGTTACCTAAACCTTTTCACAACGAACACAAATCAAACGGGAATGCATTCTAACACCCAGTATTGTTTTCACTTGTATTAATTCCATAATAAATCATATTTGAGGATTGCTGGTCTTTTTGTCAACAACGGTGACACGTGATGCCGTGACGTCATCACGCGGTTCAGCGCGACGGCTCAGCTGGAAGAGAAACGGAGGAAACGTTCATCCATGTAGCCCGTTCACGCGTTTCAGTGTCTTTAACCTGGGCTTCTTCCAGCTTTTATTTCACTTTAGAAGTGACGAGCGTTTTCAGTCTGGCGGGGGGAGCCGTTTAAAGCACTGGTCCTATTTGTGGAAGGAAGGAAAATGGAGCTGGAGGACGGGGTTGTGTACCAGGACGACCCGGGGACATCAACCATGATGTCGGAGCGGGTGTCGGGCCTGGCCAACTCCATCTACCGCGAGTTCGAGAGGCTGATCGGTAAATACGACGAGGACGTGGTTAAGGAGCTGATGCCACTGGTTGTGGCGGTGCTTGAAAACCTCGACTCAGTATTTGCTGAAAACCAGGAGCACGAAGTGGAGCTGGAGCTGCTAAAGGAAGACAACGAACAGCTCATCACGCAGTACGAGAGGGAGAAAGCGCTGAGGAAACACGCCGAGGAGGTGAGAGCATGGCCGACAACAAACCACACGGCGGAAGCTTTCAGCTCTGTCCATGGAGGCCGCGTCACGTGACACTGCCGCCAGGTGCGTCACGTGACACTGCCGCCAGGCGCGTCACGTGACACTGCCGCCAGGCGCGTCACGTGACACTGCCGCCAGGTGCCAGGCGCAGCACCTGTACGTCAGATCAGCCCGTGGCTAGCAGGTAGCGTCCGTTCAGTCTGGATGAGCAGGTAGCCACAAACCCTACCGTCTGTTGATTTCAGTTGAACCAAGACGCTCAGTGATCACGCATTGCCTCCTTCATGGCTAGCGGATCACTAAGAAAGATGCTGGTCCTACAAATGTAAATACTAGTTTCAGCATCCTCTCCTGTGCATCCTTCAAGGGAAGAAAGCACTACCTACTGTGCCCCGTGTACTACTACTATAGCCCCTATGCTGCTTAAAGTGCTCCATGTTGTACCATGGACCACTTAAACCTCTTTATAATGTCATGGCTTTACACATTTAAAAGATGAAACCAATTACAACCGGAAAATACAAACATGTTTTGTTCACCATACACACAGACTCACTCACTCACTTACACGTACACACAGACTCACTCACTCACTTACACGTACACACAGTGACTCACTCACTCACCTGCACGTACACACAGTAACTCACTCACTCACCTGCACGTACACACAGTAACTCACTCACTCACCTGCACGTACACACAGTAACTCACTCACTCACCTGCACGTACACACAGTAACTCACTCACTCACCTGCACGTACACACAGTAACTCACTCACTCACCTGCATGTACACACAGTAACTCACTCACTTGCATGCATGCATGCACTGACTCACTCACACTGACCCATAGTGTTCCACCATTGACACTTTTATCCTCAGCAGGAAGTCAGACAGGATGTTGAAACACAATAGACCGTTGCTTCCGTGGTCCATCCACATGTGGAGAGTTTGCCGCTCACACAGGTTAATGTAACGTGTGTCTAAAGTACCCAGAAAGGCAGGTCAGTGTACTGGCTAGGGCGTCCCACTCCTAACCCTGTGTGTGTGTGTGTGTGTGTGTGTGTGTGTGTGTGTGTGTGTGTGTGTGTGTGTGTGTGTGTGTGTGTGTGTGTGTGTGTGTGTGTGTGTGTGTGTGTGTGTGTGTGTGTGTGTGTGTGTGTGTTCAGAGGTTCATTGAGTTTGAGGACACCCAGGAGCAGGAGAAGAAGGACCTGCAGATCCACATGGGCCGTATGGAGTCCCATTCACGCCAGCTGGAGCTCAAGATCAAGAACTATGCAGACCAGAGTGAGTGAACACACACACACACACACACACACACACACACACACACACACACACACACACACACACACACACACACACACACACACACACACACACACACACACACACACACGTACGTACGTGCCGATGCATATTTGGGGACTGCAGGAATCCTGGGTAACATGTCTGGATGTCCCAGTGATTAGATAAACATGTAAGGGCGTGGATGCTTCAGGTCAACGCTTCAGTTGAGGTGACAGCAGTCTTCAGAATGACGGGTTAGCCACTGACGTGATTGTTTTTTATATTTTGTGTTATTAAAATAACATTTGTTTGACCAGTTGAACCATTTTAGAAATGAAAGTAAAAGAACGATCCGTTGATAAGAAGTGGATTGTCCACCTGCTGCGTTACAGGCAGTGAAAGATACGCACTGTGAATGGACTTGTTGATTTCTATTTTTTCTCCAGCAGATATTTGTTTGGAAACCTAACGAATATTCAAAGCTTGAAATGATGTATTCGGGTCAACCCTAACACACACAAACGCACTGTAGCAAAGTCCATGCCTCACTCCACCTAGGTGGCTGCCTCACTCCACCCAGGTGGCTGCTACACTCCACCCAGGTGGCTGCCTCACTCCACCCAGGTGGCTGCCTCACTCCACCTAGGTGGCTGCCTCACTCCACCTAGGTGGCTGCCTCACTCCACCTAGGTGGCTGCCACACTCCACCCAGGTGGCTGCCTCACTCCACCTAGGTGGCTGCCTCACTCCACCTAGGTGGCTGCCTCACTCCACCCAGGTGGCTGCCACACTCCACCCAGGTGACTGCCTCACTCCACCTAGGTGGCTGCCACACTCCACCTAGGTGACTTTTCCTGAGCTCCTCCAAACAAAGGACACAGGGTGGTGATGTTAAACCGGTTTATTGCCAAGGTTGAGTATAATGACACAGACAGATGGTGCTCCATGCTGCCATGTGGGAGAGCTCTCTTGAGTGTGTGTGGTGGTGGCTGGTTTAACCTGTGCACACTGATTGCTCAATGTGCAATAGGTGTGCAGCCTCCCCCAGCTCCAGACTCCAATCAGTCTGACTCGGGCCAGGTGAGGCTGCTTAGACCAGCCATCATCCACACACACTCCCACACTCTCATTCAGTCAAATGCGTATACATGTACACATATGCAGACACATACATGTTCAAGCACACACGCACATGCTTGTCTTTGATTGGGCTGTTTTAATGAGATGATAGAATTGCTGTGTTTTTTTTATCATTTTAATGCAGTGGTGAATTACCAAACATCCACACGGTGGGTATCAGTAGTGAGGCAGAAGGATTGGCCAGTAAGGCAGAAACTAATGCATGTGAAGCCAACTGGTTCTGCGACATTGCTGTTTACCTGTAGTTTACCTCTAGTTGGGCTAGAGCAGACGTCAGCCCTGTTTAACCGTGGCCAACCTTTTGCCTGAACAATAGTTCAATAACAAAGACCCATATTTCTTCATTCTTGTCTAAGAATAGAAAACGCGTTGTCAAACCTTATTATTGTAACCTGCAGTTAACCTGCCGGTCTTCTTTCGTTCTTGAGATACCGCTCCACATTGTGGAGAAGGTGGGATATAATGTTAAGTTCAGGTCACACAATGACAGTAACTCACAGCATGATGGCCACAGTGGCCAGTCCAACAGAAATGCAAACGGGAGTCTTTAGTATGAATGTGGTCTTGGTGACCACAGCCATCCTTGTCTTCTATTACTTGTCGAGTGGTTATTCTCTCTTTTATGTAAAGGCGCTGAAAGAGCTTTTATTTTAGTGTAATAGAGTATCAAAGTGGGCAGAACTTATGGTTCCAGAAGCAAAATCCCTATTAGATATAGTTTTTATTTTCAAGATTTCTATTACATGTAAGGATGATATTAAATTGTGTACTTGCTTACCTTTGGAAGTGCTTCAACTTCAGTTTTGAGGAAGAGCATTTGTATTATTTCATACCGAAGATTTCTGAGGTAAATACTACACTACCCAGTAAGTTTGTAGTCCGTTAGCTAGGCAACGGTAAACCAACGTCTTGGACTACAGCGTAGGTAGGGTACAAGTGCAGACAATAGCGTTTATTCACAAGAAACACGAACATCAGAATCAACACAGACACACCGTGAGCAATAAGAGATAAATGATCATTAAATATGTTATGTTACATATGTTACAAGCCAGTCTAATGGAGGTGTGAGTTAATTCAAATAAATACTTCCTTCTTTTCCTCTTTTCTTTTTTGCTCAACATCAGAGGGCACTTGAGAGCTTTCTAAATTCACACAGCAGCGCTACACACACAGCAGCGCTACACACACAGCAGCGCTACACACACAGCAGCGCTACACACACAACAGCGCTACACACACTGCACACAGCCTAACTCCTGTAATTGATACGAGCTTCTGTCTGTAAGCTCGGCTCGCACCTCGGCTTAGACCTAAACCTGGCTTAGGAAATACAGGATTAGGTCTCTTTGTCACCTACTGAACCGCCTGCAATCCACGCCCACTGGCTGGAGATCACCTCCCCGTGGGCTCCTTAGGGTTTCATATCACTGTAAAAGTGCTATGTCTCTAACAGGAAGTTCATCATGGGGGGTCTGAAGAAGAATGAGTTCACCTGGTTTCACCTGGTTTCACCTGGTTTCACCTGGTTTCACCTGGTTTCACCTGGTTCTGTTTGGGAATGACCACATGCTGTCGTCCTGTGTCTCAGTCGGCAGGTTGGAGGAACGGGAGTCAGAGCTCAAGAAGGAATTCAACGCCCTGCACCAGCGACACACAGAGGTACAGAGAGAAAGACACAGAGAGAGAGAGAGACACACAGAGAGAGAGACAGACAGAGAGACACACAGAGAGAGACACACACAGAGACACACAGAGAGAGAGACACACAGAGAGAGAGACACACAGAGAGAGAGACACACAGAGAGAGAGACACACAGAGAGACACACAGAGAGAGAGACAGAGAGAGAGACACACACAGAGAGAGACACACAGAGAGAGAGAGACACACAGAGAGACACACAGAGAGAGAGACAGAGAGACACACAGAGAGAGAGACAGAGAGACACACAGAGAGAGACACACAGAGAGAGAGACAGAGAGACACACAGAGAGAGAGACACAGAGAGAGAGAGAGAGAGACACACACACAGAGAGAGAGAGACACACAGAGAGAGACACACACAGAGAGAGACACACACAGAGAGAGACACACAGAGAGAGAGACACACAGAGACACACACAGAGAGAGAGACACACAGAGAGAGACAGAGAGACACACAGAGAGAGACACACAGAGAGAGAGACAGAGACACACACAGAGAGAGACACACAAAGGTACAGAGAGAGAGACACACAGAGGTACAGAGACACACAGAGAGAGAGAGAGAGAGAGAGAGAGAGAGAGAGAGAGAGAGAGAGAGAGAGAGAGAGAGAGAGAGAGAGAGAGAGAGAGAGAGAGAGAGAGAGAGAGAGAGAGAGAGAGAGAGAGAGAGAGAGAGAGAGAGAGAGAGAGAGAGAGAGGCACACAGAGAGAGAGACAGAGAGGCACACAGAGAGAGAGACTCAAAGGTAAATGATGTCAATGAAAATCTTGCTTTCAGATGATCCATAACTACATGGAGCACGTGGAGAGGATCAAAATCCAGCAGATGAGTGACACCGCTGAGTCGGGGACGCTGGGGCGAGTCAGGTGTGGTTATGATGTAGAGAGAGAGAGAGGGGGCGGGGTTTATCAGGTGTGGTTATGATGTAGAGAGAGAGGGGGCGGGGCTTATCAGGTGTGGTTATGATGTAGAGAGAGAGGGGGCGGGGTTTATCAGGTGTGGTTATGATGTAGAGAGAGAGGGGGCGGGGTTTATCAGGTGTGGTTATGATGTAGAGAGAGAGGGGGCGGGGCTTATCAGGTGTGGTTATGATGTAGAGAGAGAGGGGGCGGGGTTTATCAGGTGTGGTTATGATGTAGAGAGAGAGGGGGCGGGGTTTATCAGGTGTGGTTATGATGTAGAGAGAGAGGGGGCGGGGTTTATCAGGTGTGGTTATGATGTAGAGAGAGAGAGGGGGCGGGGTTTATCAGGTGTGGTTATGATGTAGAGAGAGAGGGGGCGGGGTTTATCAGGTGTGGTTATGATGTAGAGAGAGAGGGGGCGGGGTTTATCAGGTGTGGTTATGATGTAGAGAGAGGGGGCGGGGTTTATCAGGTGTGGTTATGATGTAGAGAGAGAGGGGGCGGGGTTTATCAGGTGTGGTTATGATGTAGAGAGAGAGGGGGCGGGGTTTATCAGGTGTGGCTATGATGTAGAGAGAGGGGGCGGGGTTTATCAGGTGTGGTTATGATGTAGAGAGAGGGGGCGGGGTTTATCAGGTGTGGTTATGATGTAGAGAGAGAGGGGGCGGGGTTTATCAGGTGTGGTTATGATGTAGAGAGAGAGGGGGCGGGGTTTATCAGGTGTGGTTATGATGTAGAGAGAGGGGGCGGGGTTTATCAGGTGTGGTTATGATGTAGAGAGAGAGGGGGCGGGGTTTATCAGGTGTGGTTATGATGTAGAGAGAGAGGGGGCGGGGTTTATCAGGTGTGGTTATGATGTAGAGAGAGAGGGGGCGGGGTTTATCAGGTGTGGTTATGATGTAGAGAGAGAGGGGGCGGGGTTTATCAGGTGTGGTTATGATGTAGAGAGAGAGGGGGCGGGGTTTATCAGGTGTGGTTATGATGTAGAGAGAGAGGGGGCGGGGTTTATCAGGTGTGGTTATGATGTAGAGAGAGAGGGGGCGGGGTTTATCAGGTGTGGTTATGATGTAGAGAGAGAGGGGGCGGGGTTTATCAGGTGTGGTTATGATGTAGAGAGAGGGGGCGGGGTTTATCAGGTGTGGTTATGATGTAGAGAGAGAGGGGGCGGGGTTTATCAGGTGTGGTTATGATGTAGAGAGAGAGGGGGCGGGGTTTATCAGGTGTGGTTATGATGTAGAGAGGGGGGGGGGCGGGGTTTATCAGGTGTGGTTATGATGTAGAGGGGGGGGGGGGGGGGACGATGCAGTCCTCGTTTCCTTTCTTCTCACAACACACTTGAAGCAGTACTGAACTATATTCCATAGCAGAGTGTGACACTATATTAAATGAATTGAAAGTGCAGATTAAAGACATGAAAGCATCTATGTGTATGTATTGGTGGAAGGCTTGTACAGAAGTGGAACACCCGACCACAACGTTCCTCTGATGCACCTCTACCGTCGATAATCTTTACTGTTATGCTACCGTCTTTATTTCTCCTGACATTCCCGTCTGGGATTGAAAATGGATATGTAATATAGATATATAATATCCTGTGTTAAGATGCCATGTTGTCGTCTCCCCACTCAAGGAAAGAGCGGCCCCTCTCTCTCTGCATCTTCCCTTCGTCAGGGGGGTCCACGGTGCTCCTGCCCGGCCCCCAGGCCAGAGCAGAGACCCCCAGCGCAGGGGGCTGGCCCCTCAACGACCCTGCACACCCACCCTCCAACACCAGCCTCAAGGTATCCTCCTGTGTGTGTGTGTGTGTGTGTGTGTGTGTGTGTGTGTGTGTGTGTGTGTGTGTGTGTGTGTGTGTGTGTGTGTGTGTGTGTGTGTGTGTGTGTGTGTGTGTGTGTGTGTGTGTGTGTGTGTGTGTGTGTGTGTGTGTGCGTGTGTGTGTGTGTTTGAAGTAATAGATTAACCTGAACTATGATGATGACGTACAGCGCCAACCTTCCTTGTAAAAAATGTCCACCGTAGTCACGGGCCGATATTCTCAAATGGACATGGGAGTTTGGACAGAAATGGGAACCTCTTTCTAAACGGTACAGGGGAAAGTCCAAAGTAGTGCCACGTTGTTCTTCCTCTTTAAACAGTCCCAGTGGGTCTAGTGCTGTACTGGGGCAATATCACATCCGTGATGCAATCTGACAGCACACTCTGGAACGGAACAATCCAAAGCTTTAAATAAAACCACGGTTGACGATGGGACTAACTCATCCATCCGGCTGGGTGTTTGTCTTTCGTGGGACGTGGAGGACGTTGGCTTTGGATGTGTTGTAAATAGAGGAGCCTTGATCAGGACTGAGAGTGGATGAGGACAAAGTCAGTACAAGGACATCTCTGTTCCTGCACATCTTACTCGGTGTAGTCCACTCCTGTCTGTCCCCAACCTAATAAAGCATCTATTTAAATAGGACTTCCTTCTGTAGGTTGTACTCTGCGCTCATACTATTTAAAAGATTATGAATTGCTGTTGCATTATGCGTAATAAAAACAAGTGATGATCAATTTATGGTTATATTAGACATGTGTATCCCTGCCATTGGATGGTGAGAGTATATATATTCAGCTGCCTATTTTTTTGGTGGGGGCGGTTTGTCTAAACTGGGACATTCACTAAGCATCATGGGAATGATGCCGTCGCTGCTGCAACTGGCTCTCGGCCAATCACTGAGGGAGGAGGGCCGGCTGGAAGGTCATTGGCTCTTACCATGAGCCACAAAGCAGTGTCTTGAGTTGAGGCCTTTTGACCGTGGGGTTGATTTATATGCTGGCTATTATGTGACACTGGTTGCTATTCCCCCTGATGAATACGCGTCCCTCCCTGCTCTCTTACAAAAGCAGAGGATGATTTATGTATTCCCATGCACACCATGGTTCACACTCCCTTCATAAGGGGAGGCGTGCTCATCAACACTTTCACAAACACATTGCTTCCACTGCTGGGATAGGTATGGATGCAAATCATGGCTGCTCATTTAATATGAAAGGAGCCCTGCTCTGAATGAACCACTACATGATTACAATCATGCCATTTAAAACCATAAAGGAGCTCTGTAGGGCCTCCTCTTTGTGTAAATGCATCTTTGTGTATTTCCCCTTGTGCTCAATGCGTGTGGTCCATAGGCCAGGCTAAGAGGATGTACTGGTTACATTAGCTAAAAGGCCTCAAATAAGCAGAAATACTTTGAAGAAGATCTTACAGTGCTCCTTTTATATTTTTGTTGAAAGAAAAAATGCAATTCCAGTCCAAAGTCCTGCATAGTTTCTACCCTGTACGGCGCATATTCATGGACTGGACATCTCCCCCCACGCCTCTCTCTTACTCTCCCCTCTCCTCCTCCTCCAAGCAGTGTGATTTGGACGGGCCCCCAAAGCCCAGCGAGGCAGAGGGCTCGCGGGGCGCTGCTTGGGGACATTCATTGGCAGACGACTGCAAGGTAGTTGGACGACTCTTTAAGGCGTGTTCGTAACGCGCCAGCCGTTGTGGGCGCCGAGCTAATGCACCGTCCTGTGTTGTGTGTGTTAGGGGCCCTTCGTAGTCCTGTGTTGTGTGTGTTAGTGGCCCTTCGTAGTCCTGTGTTGTGTGTGTTAGGGGACCTTCGTAGTCCTGTGTTGTGTGTGTTAGTGGCCCTTCGTAGTCCTGTGTTGTGTGTGTTAGTGGCCCTTCATAGTCCTGTGTTCTGTGTGTTAGTGGCCCTTCATAGTCCTGTGTGTTAGTGGCCCTTCGTAGTCCTGTGTGTTAGTGGCCCTTCGTAGTCCTGTGTTCTGTGTGTTAGGGGCCCTTCATAGTCCTGTGTTCTGTGTTAGGGGCCCTTCGTAGTCCTGTGTTGTGTGTGTTAGTGGCCCTTCGTAGTCCTGTGTTGTGTGTGTTAGTGGCCCTTCGTAGTCCTGTGTTGTGTGTGTTAGTGGCCCTTCGTAGTCCTGTGTTGTGTGTGTTAGTGGCCCTTCGTAGTCCTGTGTTGTGTGTGTTAGTGGCCCTTCGTAGTCCTGTGTTGTGTGTGTTAGTGGCCCTTCGTAGTCCTGTGTTGTGTGTGTTAGTGGCCCTTCGTAGTCCTGTGTTGTGTGTGTTAGTGGCCCTTCATAGTCCTGTGTTGTGTGTGTTAGGGGCCCTTCGTAGTCCTGTGTTGTGTGTGTTAGTGGCCCTTCGTAGTCCTGTGTTGTGTGTGTTAGTGGCCCTTCGTAGTCCTGTGTTGTGTGTGTT
Organism: Lota lota; assembly: GCA_026745465.1. Classification (NCBI taxonomy): domain Eukaryota; kingdom Metazoa; phylum Chordata; class Actinopteri; order Gadiformes; family Lotidae; genus Lota; species Lota lota. Next base: position 1,277,896 of record JACYXH010000320.1, on the reverse strand, counting down.
AGTGGCCCTTCGTAGTCCTGTGTTGTGTGTGTTAGTGGCCCTTCGTAGTCCTGTGTTGTGTGTGTTAGTGGCCCTTCGTAGTCCTGTGTTGTGTGTGTTAGTGGCCCTTCATAGTCCTGTGTTGTGTGTGTTAGGGGCCCTTCGTAGTCCTGTGTTGTGTGTGTTAGTGGCCCTTCGTAGTCCTGTGTTGTGTGTGTTAGGGGCCCTTGCCGTGCGGCCTGAGCTTGTTCATGTGGACGTGTTCATGGGAGCCGCTCCTGAGGGCCTCTCTGATGAGAGGTGTGGTCGCACGACGCCTGTGTGGCTTTCATTTGAGTTTGACTTTCATTTCCAACTGCATGGTGTTGTGTCGTTTTCCTCCGTGTTCGCTGCAGTTGTTGTTGGACAAGTTGATGTTCTAGGGACACCCATTTTAAACCACCCGTAAGACCACACAACCAATCAGACGTGTGCTTTTCCCCAGTGTTGTGCAGTAGAGGTGCCTTTTTAATTAGACTTTTTTCCTGTTTCTCTTCTGTGTGTGTATGTGTTTCCCAAGTCTTGTGTAGATGTTTGTTCAGCAAAGAATTGTCTTTGTGTCCAAAGTTTGTGTTGTTCTGTAACTTGTTTAGAGACGTTTGCATTGGTTTTGTATTCTATGCTGAATTTCCGTTGTCGTTCTTTCTTAGTCTTTCTTCTTGTTCTCGTGATTAGTAGCAAAGCCTTTGCACACCAGATTGTCTTTATAGAACATATTTGAACTGAGGGCTGAACAAATGATGTACATGCCGAGTCGTGGGAGAGAACTTACTGTATATGTTACCTGTTTGTTACCAGGCTGATAATATACCAACTTTTGATTTCTTTAGTTCAGAAAGAAAACTAAACACACACACACACACACACACACACACACACACACACACACACACACACACACACACACACACACACACACACACACACACACACACACACACACACACACACAGAGAAACATTACACTGGACAGAAACATGGAATGTGAATCAGTAAAGCGAATTCTTCGTGTCCCATTCTTCTTGAGATCCAGTGTGCAATGGCTTTATCTTTGTCTGTTTCTCTGCTCACTTGAGACCTAACTGTTTTTTAATACAATGTTTGTGTTCTCTCTAACCTCGTCACGTTCGCTGATGGTCCGGATCAGAGCTAGCTCGATGCTAAACCTCCTGCCTTAGGCCTGTGGGTGATCAGAGCTAGCTCGATGCTAAACCTCCTGCCTTAGGCCTGTGGGTGATCAGAGCTAGCTCGATGCTAAACCACCTGCCTTAGGCCTGTGGGTGATCAGAGCTAGCTCGATGCTAAACCTCCTGCCTTAGGCCTGTGGGTGATCAGAGCTAGCTCGATGCTAAACCTCCTGCCTTAGGCCTGTGGGTGATCAGAGCTAGCTCGATGCTAAACCTCCTGCCTTAGGCCTGTGGCTGATCAGAGCTAGCTCGATGCTAAACCTCCTGCCCTAGGGCTGTGGGTGATCAGAGCTAGCTCGATGCTAAACCTCCTGCCTTAGGCCTGTGGGTGATCAGAGCTAGCTCGATGCTAAACCTCCTGCCTTAGGCCTGTGGGTGATCAGAGCTAGCTCGATGCTAAACCTCCTGCCTTAGGCCTGTGGGTGATCAGAGCTAGCTCGATGCTAAACCTCCTGCCTTAGGCCTGTGGGTGATCAGAGCTAGCTCGATGCTAAACCTCCTGCCTTAGGCCTGTGGGTGATCAGAGCTAGCTCGATGCTAAACCTCCTGCCCTAGGGCTGTGGCTGATCAGAGCTAGCTCGATGCTAAACCTCCTGCCCTAGGGCTGTGGGTGATCAGAGCTAGCTCGATGCTAAACCTCCTGCCCTAGGCCTGTGGGTGATCAGAGCTAGCTCGATGCTAAACCTCCTGCCTTAGGCCTGTGGGTGATCAGAGCTAGCTCGATGCTAAACCTCCTGCCCTAGGGCTGTGGCTGATCAGAGCTAGCTCGATGCTAAACCTCCTGCCTTAGACCTGTGGGTGATCAGAGCTAGCTCGATGCTAAACCCCCTGCCCTAGGGCTGTGGCTGATCAGTCTGCTTTTGTTTCAGGATGAGCTGTCCCACTTCAGTGGCTTCAAGTCGGCCACCCCAAGTTCGGCCTCGGAGAGGGAGGAGCGGGCGGGGCCAGGGTCCATCCCTGAGGGTAGGGGTCCATAAGTATAGTTCACTCACGTGATGCTCAGGGCCTCAACCTGCTAGTGCAGTGGCACTACGCCACAGGTTCAAATCACACGTCCTGCCTGTCTTTCAACCTGTCCTGTTCATAAAGACGCAAAGTACAAATATAGATATTCATTTGAAATAGCTGCTCACACAATATTACCAGGGAACCTACTCTATGTAAACATTTCTTCTTTTTCTTATCTGAATTTACTGCATTTCTTCAAGAGAGATCTGCTGAATTTCCTGCATTGCTTTCGTTGTGTCCTTTTTTGCTTTCAACACAAGTGATGGCAGAAGTGAACTGTAGGGAGCTAGACTGAAGGGCAGGTCTAAAGCTACTCATATATTCTTTTAAATGATAACCTAGCTGACTCATCACGCCATTGGTTAGTTGTTAACCCCGTTGTTCCTGGTTTCCAGGTCTGGCCGAGAAGGAAGACATGTCGGACATGCAGGACATCATCGAGTCGACCCCTGAGCTACACATGGATCTCAGCGGCTACAAAGCGTCCAGGTAGGGTTAAAAAGAGCTCTACACCTGGACCGATAGATGGGTCGATGAAGCACCCTGACCCTGTCCTTGTCCTTCTGTCGCAGCACCCCCACCAAAGGCATTGAAAACATAGCGTTTGACCGCAACACCGAGTCGTTGTTTGAGGAGCTGTCCTCCGCCGGCACCGACATCATAGGAGATGTAGACGAAGGAGCTGACCTCCTGGGTGAGACACTTTAAACCCCTAACTAACCCCAATGAACCCCAATGAACCCCTAACTAACCCTAACTAACCATAACTAACCCCTGACTAACCCCAATGACCCCCTAACTAACCCTAACTAACCCCAATGAACCCCTAACTAACCCCAATGAACCCCCAACTAACCCTAACTAACCCCAAATGAACCCCTAACTAACCCCAATGAACCCCAATGAACCCCTAACTAACCCTAACTAACCCCAAACAAACCCCTAACTAACCCCCAATGAACCCAAATGAACCCCTAACTAACCCTAACCACATGAGCTGACCTCCTGGGTGAGATACTGTAACACCCTTAGTAGTCAGGGTTAGGTAAGTAACCCTAGAGAACCCCTAACTAACCCTAACCACATGAGCTGACCTCCTGGGTGAGATACTGTAACACCCTTAGTAGTCAGGGTTAGGTAAGTAACCCTAGAGAACCCCTAACTAACCCTAACCACATGAGCTGACCTCCTGGGTGAGATACTGTAACACCCTTAGTAGTCAGGGTTAGGTAAGTAACCCTAGAGAACCCCTAACTAACCCTAACCACATGAGCTGACCTCCTGGGTGAGTCTGTAAGATAGCGTAGCCTCAGCCCAACCTGGTCTCCCTCCAGCTGATGTTTGTTGTTTCCCAGTAAACTGCCTGTTGGAATAATGTAGATTTATAGAATCGTTGAATGAGTACATTTCAAATATTGCTTCAGAATCTTCATATATATGTGTTATCTTAATCTTACTTAATGTCATATCTCATACTTCTCAGGCTAACAAATCATTGTCATATTTTGCTAGCTTTTGCTAGCATATTTGATCAGTTAACTAAGTGTGCATAGTGACAATTCAATCATGTAGCAATACAACTTTGAGAAGACGTTTGAAGCGTCTGACACCTTCCACGTCCAAACGCAGTTCAACGCACAACTGAAAGCTTTAGACGACCTGTTGCTATGCAAATATAAAATGTCAGCCTCCTACTCATGTTAACCCGACCTCTCTCTCCTGTGTCTCATCCTCTGGCCTTATCCCATAATCCCAGTGGAGTATTCCGGTGTGTATGACCTCAAACCATTCCTCATATATACATGTTTTGTAAATACCAAAATGTCTCATCTTTCCGCATTCAACAGCCCACTGCTGCTGGTTCTTCTACGTAGTATTTCATAGTAAAACGGTGCGGCTAACGTAATGCTCAGTAGCGTTGCTAACTGCTGTTTGGCTTACCCCAGGCGGTTAGCAACTGAGCGTAGCGTAGCCAGTGAGACTCCTCTCCACAGGAGGGGCCTCAGATGGTTATTCCAATGCCTTTCAATGGGAACACATCATTCACTCCAACCAGGGAGCCTGATTATTCCTCTACTGCAGCTTCACTGTTTTACGCTATTCCACAGCTCTTGTTTATGTCTCTATTTCCGCTGTTTGAATTCCGTTGCTCAATCGTGATGATTTGATTAACCTCTGAGTAACTGTACCATCTATATCTTCGAGTTTTAACAGCTGGACATTTAACATTAATGGCTCTCCTCCCATCAGTTTGGTTCCCATTTCACTGTCTCTTACTCTCTCCATCTCTCTCTGTTTCTCCCTGTCTCTCTTTTCTGCTTGACTCGGATTGCATGGTTTTGCTCAGACCTTAGTTTGCTTGGTAAGACCTCACCCACTGTCTCCATCCTCCTTCTTCATGTCTTGTGATCTGTGTCCTGTAGGTTTGTTTAAAGAGTCCCTGTTTTACTCACCAGGTGTAAATCCATTGACAGACCGACCAGCCTACAAGTCTACCCAGTGGACTGTACCATCTGTTAGGCTGGTCTGTCAAACATTTGGGTGGACACTCCCACTTGGGATGTTGTAAACGGGCAGATTATAATTGCTAATTGGCGATCACAGCTGTTAGTAAAACAGGGGCCTCTTTTAGCGTGGTGGGCTCTGTCCTCTGGGTGTCTTCTGTGTGTGCAAACAACCCAACACATTCACATGGACGCTCGTTCGTCTTCTGTTGAATGCGCAGCATGGCAGCAGGTGCTCATGTGTTGACACCTGTGTACTCAGGTATGGGGAGGGAAGTGGAGAACCTCATTCTGGAGAACACGCAGCTTCTGGAGACCAAGTAAGCAATAACTTTCTATGTGTCTGGATGTTATTTTACACTTTTACACTATGCATTTAAGGGTTAAAAAAAACGTATTGCAAGGTTAGTCATGAATAACTTATGAATTATTTCATTTATTTTCATTCATGTCCTGCAATTTCACAAACTCAAATGTACTTTGCGTGGCCCGAACACATTTTTTTCTGGACTTGGACACCCAGCAAAATGATTTCATGAACACAAAAAAGTTATTTGTTTTATTGTATTCATTTATTTCATCCTCCTTTCTCCCCTTTACATAGAAACGCCCTCAACGTGGTGAAGAATGACCTCATCGCACGTGTGGATGAGCTGGCCTGTGAGAAGGATGTCCTGCAGGGGGAGCTAGAGGCTGTGCTGCAGGCCAAGACCAAACTAGAGGACAAGAACAAGGAGCTGGAGGAGGAGCTGAAAAAGTAAACGTTTAAACTGCCCGACGATGGATGAGATAACACTTCAGTGTAGACCACGTTGAGATTGATGAGATAACACTGTTCATACTTCAGTGTAGACCACGTTGAGATTGAGATAACACTGTTCATACTTCAGTGTAGACCATGTTGAGATTGATGAGATAACTGTTCATACTTCAGTGTAGACCATGTTCAGATTGATGAGATAACTGTTCATACTTCAGTGTAGACCATGTTGAGATTGATGAGATAACTGTTCATACTTCAGTGTAGACCATGTTGAGATTGATGAGATAACTGTTCATACTTCAGTGTAGACCATGTTCAGATTGATGAGATAACTGTTCATACTTCAGTGTTGAGATTGATGAGATAACTGTTCATACTTCAGTGTAGACCATGTTCAGATTGAGATAACTGTTCATACTTCAGTGTAGACCATGTTGAGATTGATGAGATAACTGTTCATACTTCAGTGTAGACCATGTTCAGATTGATGAGCTTGACTTCCTGAAGCCTTGCTCATAGTCAGCAGACTGGCATTTAGGTTCGATGTGTCATTGGTAGCCATGGTAACACAAGTAGTAGTATTGGCAGTTCATAACAAGGATAAAAAATCAAACACTAAATACCAATGCAAAACTGCAAATAAACAGCTGAAAAATAGTATATTGTATTATCTTTAGAGGATGGTGTTGTTTAACGAAACCATTTTATTTTCAGAGTGCGACTGGAGACAGAGGAGATCAGGCAGAAGTCTAAAGATGGAGAAGAGGATGTAAGAGTGCACACGCACACGCTAGCGCACACACACACGCTAGCGCTGGCACTGACCCGAACACATCATTTCAAGCTTCGGATATTCCTTAGGTTTCCAAACGAATATCCGAATCTAGAAAAAAGAAAGTCCATTCATAGTGCGTATCTTTCACTGCCTGTAACGCAGCAGGTGGACAATCCACTTCTTATCAACGGATCGTTCTTTTACTTTCATTTCTAAAATGGTTCAATTGGTCAAACAAATGTTATTTTAATAACACAAACCATCCCGTCAGGGGCCTTCAGATCCGCTCCTCAGTCGGAGTTCGACTTGGTGACGGCAGAGCTTCAGTGCAGCCTAAAGTTTCCGAACACACACGCTTTCCAAAGTATGAGAGTAGGCCTACTTCCAGTATCACAAAGCAAACGGGTGGTTTGAACATGGTGCACAGTTTGGAATAGATTTCAGGGCAGGGCTAGTTTACCCACTGATACATCTCACAGGCGCTACTGACTGCCTGCTGGAGTTGAAGGGTTAATAATGTGTACTCCATTTCAGACAACAATATGTAGAGTATGTTCATAAAGAGCTGAGCGGGTCGGCTCAGGAGGTACAGCCGGTGACGAGCTGGCTGTACCTCCTGAGCTGAGCGGGTCGGCTCAGGAGGTACAGCCGGTGACGAGCTGGCTGTACCTCCTGAGCTGAGCGGGTCAGCTCAGGAGGTACAGCCGGTGACGAGCTGGCTGTCGCCTTGCATGGTTGACACCGCCGTCGGGGTACAAGGTGCTGTTTAAGGTGAAGCCTTCTGGCTGGTTGTTCCGCAGAGTGACGTTCCAACGGCCCAGAGGAAGCGCTTCACTCGGGTGGAGATGGCCCGGGTGCTGATGGAGAGGAACCAGTACAAGGAGAGACTGATGGAGCTGCAGGAGGCCGTCAGGTGGACCGAGATGATCAGGTGAGGAAGACGCGGGATAGGGTGGAGGTGGTGGAGAAGGTAGTGTTGGTGGTGGGAGGGTGGTGGAGGAGGAAGGAGTGATGTTGGTGGTGGTGGAGGAGGTTGTGGAGGTAGGGATGGGGGAGGTGGTGGTGACAGGAGGTTGTAAGGGTGGTGTTTGTAGTGACAGTGAATAGTGTACATTTGATAAAAGGTTCTAACTAATCTTTTGTCTTTTTTTCCAAACTGAATAGAAAAGGGTTGGTAATATTTCAAATATTGTTGTTTTTAACCCATTTGATTGTTCTAATTCATTTGATTCTGGTGAGAGATTCTAGATCAGAGCTCAAAGCGTGTCCCGTAGTTAGACACGTGAAATCTATGTAGGTCAAATACATTGCTAGCCAGATGATAAACGATGTCGTAGCCGCGTTACCTAGCAACAGAGAAAGGACACATTGAGTCTGGTCCAGAACTTAACGTAGAAGGGCTTTTTGGAAACTTGGCTATCATCTTTGTGCTCCTTCCAGGGCCTCGAGGGAGAACCCAGGACTGTCAGAGAAGAAGAAATCCAGCATCTGGCAGTTGTAAGCCTTTTCTCTACTCACTAGCTCCCGTTGGACAACAATCCATGTTTTCCTGTGTCAACCATTGTTTTGCCATTAGTTTCAAACTGCCTCATGTCAACTTGAGTCTACTAAACATTTCTTTCTCATGGTTGTTTTGTTTTCCTTTCTCACGGTGGGCTGTTGAAACAGCAGCGTTAGGTACCAACAGCTTGTTCAAACCCTACTCTTTCCCTTCTGTGTTCACGCATAGCGAGGCTACGTGTTGTGATCCACTTCTGATGGGCATCCTGCTGCCCTAAAGGAAAAGAATGTAACCCTAACAGACTTAAAACGTCCTGGGTCCTGCTGTGTTCTCTCCTCGCTGTCCTATCCGCTGGTCGAATGCTGAAGAGTTTGTTTTGCAAGTAATAAGAAATAGAATATATAAATATATATGGTTAGGAACAGATATAGTGTGAAAAGGTTCATGGAGTTAAAAATATGATCAAGGCGCAGATTTTTTCAAACTATTTCATATTTATCTTACAATTTGACACAAATATATATATATATATAACAGATATATTTTTAGTATGTTTTCTGATTCGATTGGTCAGGTAGTGCCTGGCTCTGTCGATCAAACTGTCAGTCAAACTCAGTCCAATCAGACCTTATTCCCAGCATGTCATGTCCACTACGCGGTGGTGCCATTGGATGATGATGTTTGTTGAACCCTCCCACGAATCCCTTCTTCTCTCTTTCCCGCCCACTCCGTGTGCTCCTATTGGCTCTCGTCCCCCTTTTGCCCGCCCCTGCAGCTTCAGCAGGCTCTTCAGCTCCTCCCCCTCCCCCACCAGTGGCTCCGCCCTGAAGAGGGCGGAGCCTCAGCCCAACATGAAGTACAACGCCCCCGGCAGCCTGGTGAAGAGGAGCAGCACCTTCTCCCAGTTCCCCACGGAGAAGTCCAAGACGCTGGACTTCCTCAACGAGGAGTGAGTGAGCCCTTGACATCCCTTACAGTCACAACAGGATGGTAAAATGCACCCTGGGGTGCCTTCATCACTGACGTGAACGCATTCAAATCACGTCTTCATCACTGACGTGAACGCATTCAAATCACGTCTTCATCACTGACGTGAAGGTGGTGGTGGAGGTGGTAGGTTTTAGCCCAGACAAAATGGCCTACTGGGAAGATTGTGTCGTGGTGGGATGACTCTGTCTTGCCTAGCCTGGCTGACTAGTTGCTTATAATAACTTGAGTAACAAATGTTGTCATCGATGCCAGCCAGCCACTCGACTTTGGTCAACACATCTATTCTTTGAGCAGTGACCCCTCAGGCTACTGAAGAGCTGGGGGGCCCAGAGACCGTTTTTAGAGAGTCAGGTAGTCACATGATCTGTTCTGATCAGCCCATGGTTTTTAGTGTTATTGTCTCCCATGGTTTTTAGTGTTATTGTCTCCCATGGTTTTTAGTGTTATTGTCTCCCATGGTTTTTAGTGTTATTGTCTCCCATGGTTTCATTGTGGTAGAAACTAAACTAGCTTGTTTGCCCGGGTAGGTGGAGTTTTAACTAAAATAGCTTGTTTGCCCGGGTAGGTGGAGTTTGAACTAAACTAGCTTGTTTGCCCGGGTAGGTGGAGTTTTAACTAAAATAGCTTGTTTGCCCGGGTAGGTGGAGTTTGAACTAAACTAGCTTGTTTGCCCGGGTAGGTGGAGTTTGAACTAAACTAGCTTGTTTGCCCGGGTAGGTGGAGTTTTAACTAAACTAGCTTGTTTGCCCGGGTAGGTGGAGTTTAACTAAAATAGCTTGTTTGCCCGGGTTAGCCGGGCTAACCCATACAACCAATAAACCAGATAGATTTCACGTTTCAAAATGTCCCCAATGGATACAACAAGTAAATGTCAGTTTATCAATGTCTCCTGCCGGCTGTACCACAGTGAGCAGGTAAAACGGCTCTATTGTGGGTGTGGACTGTATCGATTCCACATCAAAAAGGATCAAAACTACCGCAGATTAAGTGTGTTAAAACACACACTTTATTGTGTCCAGCTGTGCGTGCGATGCTCTGAGAGTGTTGAGGTGTAACGGTTGTGACCTGAACCAGGATGGACCCGTGCAGCTCCCCGTCCCGGAAGGAGCAGAAGAGAGCCCAGTACCGGCAGGTCAAGGCCCACATGCAGAAGGAGGACGGCCGGGTCACCGCCCACGGCTGGAGCCTGCCGGGCAAGTCCAAGGTGAGACCCCCTGGGGAGGGGGTGAGACCCCCTGGGGAGGGGGTGAGACCCCCTGGGGAGGGGGTGAGACCGGACCCCTGGGGAGGGGGTGAGACCGGACCCCTGGAGAGGGGGTGAGACCGGACCCCTGGGGAGGGGGTGAGACCGGACCCCTGGGGAGGGGGTGAGACCCCCTGGGGAGGGGGTGAGACCGGACCCCTGGAGAGGGGGTGAGACCCCCTGGGGAGGGGGTGAGACCGGACCCCTGGAGAGGGGGTGAGACCCCCTGGGGAGGGGGTGAGACCGGACCCCTGGGGAGCAGCGTGGGGTCATGGAGCAGAGACTGAATGGGGGGGTGTTGTTGGAGTGAAAGACTCTAAAACCACGCTGGAGTTTCCTCACCGATCGCATCCTGAGTATTCACGTTATGTTCATACGTATCATACGTATATAAGTATCATACATGTATGATCTATGTTTCCATGTCCCTCAGTGTGGGTGGGTGGCTGGCATTGTCAGAGGACTTAATCCAATAAAGGATATCATGTATGATCTATGTTTCCATTCCCATATCCCTCATTGTGTGTGTGTGTGTGTGTGTGTGTGTGTGTGTGTGTGTGTGTGTGTGTGTGTGTGTGTGTGTGTGTGTGTGTGTGTGTGTGTGTGTGTGTGTGTGTGTGTGTGTGTGTGTGTGTGTGTGTGTGTGTGTGTGTGGTCAGCAGGTAGCAAACGGAGGTCAGACTGAGCATAAGATGAACCTGCCAGTGCCGGTTTACTTGAGGCCTTTGGATCAAAAAGACGCTTCCATGAAGGTACAAACGTTTTCCATTTCTAGTTCCAGAGCCTTTGAATATTAATGGTGAATAAGTTGTATAAATGTCTGATCCATTGTTCATGGGACTACTTGGTGACATTCACCTCCTAAACCACTGGGTGGAGCACCTCCTAAACCACTGGGTGGAGCACCTCCTAAACCACTGGGTGGAGCACCTCCTAAACCACTGGGTGGAGCACCTCCTAAACCACTGGGTGGAGCACCTCCTAAACCACTGGGTGGAGCACCTCCTAAACCACTGGGTGGAGCACTAGTCTAGTCCACTAGTTGAGCAAGGCAGTAACCCTCCAGTCCAGGTCCTGTTCTGTTCAGGGTCCTGTTCAGGGTCCTGTTCAGGGTCCTGTTAAGGGTCCTGTTCAGGGTCCTGTTCAGGGCCCTGTTCAGGGTCCTGTTCAGGGTCCTGTTCAGGGTCCTGTTCAGGGTCCTGTTCAGGGTCCTGTTCAGGGCCCTGTTCAGGGTCCTGTTCAGGGTCCTGTTCAGGGCCCTGTTCAGGGTCCTGTTCAGGGTCCTGTTCAGGGTCCTGTTCAGGGTCCTGTTCAGGGTCCTGTTCAGGGTCCTGTTCAGGGCCCTGTTCAGGGCCCTGTTCAGGGTCCTGTTCAGGGTCCTGTTCAGGGTCCTGTTCAGGGCCCTGTTCAGGGTCCTGTTCAGGGTCCTGTTCAGGGTCCTGTTCAGGGCCCTGTTCAGGGTCCTGTTCAGGGCCCTGTTCAGGGTCCTGTTCAGGGCCCTGTTCAGGGTCCTGTTCAGGGTCCTGTTCAGGGTCCTGTTCAGGGTCCAGAGGGAGATACCTTGAAGGGACACAGAGAGGGGGTCCCTCCTTCCTTCCCAGGACGGTGAGGAAGGGAACAGGTGGTCAAAACAGAAGCACAGTTAAGAAGAGGATGTTATCAGCAAAGAGGTGAAGATTCAGACGTGTTGATGATCATTAACAGGCTCACCGTGTCCTGCTGTGTGTTCCCAGCTGTGGTGCGCCGCAGGGGTCAACCTGTCTGGGGGTCCCACCCCTCACCTGGTGGAGGGAAGGGGGCTGACCTCAGGCTCCCAGAGCAGCCTGGACCAGCTGGAGCAGGACAAGGTGTGTGTGTGTGTGTGTGTGTGTGTGTGTGTGTGTGTGTGTGTGTGTGTGTGTGTGTGTGTGTGTGTGTGTGTGTGTGTGTGTGTGTGTGTGTGTGTGTGTGTGTGTGTGTGTGTGTGTGTGTGTGTGTGTGTGTGTGTTCTGCGGTTAGCTCTCCCTCCCCTGGTCTTGCATGACGCCTGTTTGTTTAAGCAGCTTCCCGCTCTCTTCACCCCGGCTGCCTGTTTGCTGGGTGCAGGTCCTGTCTCAGGAGACGGAGGGGGGAGAGCAGCAGGAGGAGGAGGGGGGGCTGCGGACCAGCAGGGTGTGGCTGTGCATCAGCACCCACTCCTCCACCAAGGTGCTGGTACTGGATGCCAGCCTGCCCTCAGAGCAGCTGGACAGCTTCTACGCCTGCAACACCCACGTGCTGTGCATCGCCAGCGTGCCAGGTCAGTGGGGCCCTGTTCCTTTAAGAAGAAGATGGCTTCTACCAGGCAGGCCACCCATTTATTTATATTGGATCAGCTGAAATGTGTGTATTGGTGGAGGGATTATCCAGTGTTAACTAGTGATTTGGACTATGACAGATTAGCCCAGCCATGCAGCTGTGTTCATCTGAACTGTGGACTTTAACTCTTGTGGGTGTTGGAGACAGACTAACTCTTGTTGGTGTTGGAGACAGACTAACTCTTGTTGGTGTTGGAGACAGACTAACTCTTGTTGGTGTTGGAGACAGACTAACTCTTGTTGTCGTGTTGGAGACAGACTAACTCTTGTTGGTGTTGGAGACAGACTAACTCTTGTTGGTGTTGGAGACAGACTAACTCTTGTTGGTGTTGGAGACAGACTAACTCTTGTTGGTGTCGGAGACAGACTAACTCTTGTTGGTGTCGGAGACAGACTAACTCTTGTTGGTGTTGGAGACAGACTAACCCTTGTTGGTGTTGGAGACCGACTAACTCTTGTTGGTGTTGGAGACAGACTAACTCTTGTTGGTGTCGGAGACAGACTAACTCTTGTTGGTGTTGGAGACAGACTAACTCTTGTTGGTGTTGGAGACAGACTAACTCTTGTGGGTGTTGGAGACAGACTAACTCTTGTTGGTGTTGGAGACAGACTAACTCTTGTTGGTGTTGGAGACAGACTAACTCTTGTTGGTGTTGGAGACGGACTAACTCTTGTTGTCGTGTTGCCAGGCGTTCTGGAGACGGACTAACTCTTGTTGTCGTGTTGCCAGGCGTTCTGGAGACGGACTAACTCTTGTTGTCGTGTTGCCAGGCGTTCTGGAGACGGACTAACTCTTGTTGTCGTGTTGCCAGGCGTTCTGGAGACGGACTAACTCTTGTTGTCGTGTTGCCAGGCGTTCTGGAGACGGACTAACTCTTGTTGTCGTGTTGCCAGGCGTTCTGGAGACGGACTAACTCTTGTTGTCGTGTTGCCAGGCGTTCTGGAGACGGACTAACTCTTGTTGTCGTGTTGCCAGGCGTTCTGGAGACGGACTAACTCTTGTTGTCGTGTTGCCAGGCGTTCTGGAGACGGACTAACTCTTGTTGTCGTGTTGCCAGGCGTTCTGGAGACGGACTAACTCTTGTTGTCGTGTTGCCAGGCGTTCTGGAGACGGACTAACTCTTGTTGTCGTGTTGCCAGGCGTTCTGGAGACGGACTAACTCTTGTTGTCGTGTTGCCAGGCGTTCTGGAGACGGACTAACTCTTGTTGTCGTGTTGCCAGGCGTTCTGGAGACGGACTAACTCTTGTTGTCGTGTTGCCAGGCGTTCTGGAGACGGACTAACTCTTGTTGTCGTGTTGCCAGGCGTTCTGGAGACGGACTAACTCTTGTTGTCGTGTTGCCAGGCGTTCTGGAGACGGACTAACTCTTGTTGTCGTGTTGCCAGGCGTTCTGGAGACGGACTAACTCTTGTTGTCGTGTTGCCAGGCGTTCTGGAGACGGACTAACTCTTGTTGTCGTGTTGCCAGGCGTTCTGGAGACGGACTAACTCTTGTTGTCGTGTGGCCAGGCGTTCTGGAGACGGACTAACTCTTGTTGTCGTGTGGCCAGGCGTTCTGGAGACGGACTAACTCTTGTTGTCGTGTGGCCAGGCGTTCTGGAGACGGACTAACTCTTGTTGTCGTGTGGCCAGGCGTTCTGGAGACGGACTAACTCTTGTTGTCGTGTTGCCAGGCGTTCTGGAGACGGACTAACTCTTGTTGTCGTGTTGCCAGGCGTTCTGGAGACGGACTAACTCTTGTTGTCGTGTTGCCAGGCGTTCTGGAGACGGACTAACTCTTGTTGTCGTGTTGCCAGGCGTTCTGGAGACGGACTAACTCTTGTTGTCGTGTTGCCAGGCGTTCTGGAGACGGACTAACTCTTGTTGTCGTGTTGCCAGGCGTTCTGGAGACGGACTAACTCTTGTTGTCGTGTTGCCAGGCGTTCTGGAGACGGACTAACTCTTGTTGTCGTGTTGCCAGGCGTTCTGGAGACGGACTAACTCTTGTTGTCGTGTGGCCAGGCGTTCTGGAGACGGACTAACTCTTGTTGTCGTGTGGCCAGGCGTTCTGGAGACGGACTAACTCTTGTTGTCGTGTGGCCAGGCGTTCTGGAGACGGACTAACTCTTGTTGTCGTGTGGCCAGGCGTTCTGGAGACGGACTAACTCTTGTTGTCGTGTTGCCAGGCGTTCTGGAGACGGACTAACTCTTGTTGTCGTGTTGCCAGGCGTTCTGGAGACGGACTAACTCTTGTTGTCGTGTTGCCAGGCGTTCTGGAGACGGACTAACTCTTGTTGTCGTGTTGCCAGGCGTTCTGGAGACGGACTAACTCTTGTTGTCGTGTTGCCAGGCGTTCTGGAGACGGACTAACTCTTGTTGTCGTGTTGCCAGGCGTTCTGGAGACGGACTAACTCTTGTTGTCGTGTTGCCAGGCGTTCTGGAGACGGACTAACTCTTGTTGTCGTGTTGCCAGGCGTTCTGGAGACGGACTAACTCTTGTTGTCGTGTTGCCAGGCGTTCTGGAGACGGACTAACTCTTGTTGTCGTGTGGCCAGGCGTTCTGGAGACGGACTAACTCTTGTTGTCGTGTTGCCAGGCGTTCTGGAGACGGACTAACTCTTGTTGTCGTGTTGCCAGGCGTTCTGGAGACGGACTAACTCTTGTTGTCGTGTTGCCAGGCGTTCTGGAGACGGACTAACTCTTGTTGTCGTGTTGCCAGGCGTTCTGGAGACGGACTACGCGGCGGGCGAGGAGGTCCCCCCGGACCCCGAGGCCAGCCAGGGGGACCGGGCGTCGCTGGCGGGGAGCGTGGGCTCCACGGGCAGCGACGGGGTCTCGGCCCCTGAGGGGACCACGGCGGTCCCCCAGACCGCCAGCGCCAGGGTCTCCACCGGGGACCGGCCGGCCGAGCACAGCAGCGGCCCCCCTGATGCGGGTAGGACTAGTAACTCCCACTACACACGTTACTGTGCAGTGGGAGTTACTATGCTACTTAGTACCTATGTAGCATAGTAACTCCCACTACACACGTCACTGTGCAGTGGGAGTTACTATGCTACTTAGTACCTATGTAGCATAGTAACTCCCACTACACACGTCACTGTGCAGTGGGAGTTACTATGCTACTTAGTACCTATGTAGCATAGTAACTCCCACTACACACGTCACTGTGCAGTGGGAGTTACTATGCTACTTAGTACCTATGTAGCATAGTAACTCCCACTACACACGTCACTGTGCAGTGGGAGTTACTATGCTACTTACTACCTATGTAGCATAGTAACTCCCACTACACACGTCACTGTGCAGTGGGAGTTACTATGCTACTTACTACCTATGTAGCATAGTAACTCCCACTACACACGTCACTGTGCAGTGGGAGTTACTATGCTACTTAGTACCTATGTAGCATAGTAACTCCCACTACACACGTTACTGTGCAGTGGGAGTTACTATGCTACTTAGTACCTATGTAGCATAGTAACTCCCACTACACACGTTACTGTGCAGTGGGAGTTACTATGCTACTTAGTACCTGTGTAGCATAGTAACTCCCACTACACACGTTACTGTGCAGTGGGAGTTACTATGCTACTTAGTACCTGTGTAGCATAGTAACTCCCACTACACACGTTACTGTGTAGTGGGAGTTACTATGCTACTTAGTACCTATGTAGCATAGTAACTCCCACTACACACGTTACTGTGCAGTGGGAGTTACTATGCTACATAGTACCTATGTAGCATAGTAACTCCCACTACACACGTTACTGTGCAGTGGGAGTTACTATGCTACTTACTACCTATGTAGCATAGTAACTCCCACTACACACGTTACTGTGCAGTGGGAGTTACTATGCTACATAGTACCTATGTAGCATAGTAACTCCCACTACACACGTTACTGTGCAGTGGGAGTTACTATGCTACATAGTACCTATGTAGCTAGGAAAAGATCATCAGTGATGGAGCAGCCGTTTGACAAGCTGCACTTTGTAAAACCCTCTCGGACCCCCACCCACTCGAGGGATGGGAGTCGGCAGGGACCTCTCCACACCATAGAACCGTCTTCTGGGGGTCGTCCACTCAGTCCACCATGGCTGGAGGTTACTGACCACAGGGGACTTGGACCAAAGGGCCCTCTGTAGGACGCCCCATAAACTCATCCATGTCTCCCCCCCCCCCCCCCCCCCCACAGTGCAGCTGTCCAGGGAGAGCAGCCCCCAGGAGGAGGGGGTCCTCACGGAGGACGGGGGCCCCCAGGAGGAGGGGGTCCCCACGGCGGAGGAGGCCACGGAGGCCACGGAGGCCGACGCTGGGGAGGAGGAGGAGGAGGAGGAGGAGGCGCGGGGCGCGGACCACAGCCAGCCCGGCATCTACACGGAGCACGTGTTCACCGACCCGCTGGGCACGGGGCCCGGCGAGGCCCCTAGCACCGACGCAGAGAGGTGTGTGTGCGTGTGTGTGTGTGGGTGTGGGTGTGGGTGGGTGGGTGTGTGTGTGTGTGTGTGTGTGGGGGTGTGTGTGTGTGTGTGTGTGTGTAGGTGTGGGGGTGGGTGTGTGTGTGGGGGTGTGTGTGTGTGTGTGTGTGTGTGCGTGTGCGTTACCTTTTACTAATGATGCATTAGTCAATGAACAAAGACATAATGACATGCGGCAGCATTGTTAATTAGTCATTTCTTAATGTCACCACTTCATCACAAAGGGCTGCAGTTTGCCATGACGACAGAATGATTCTTTTGATGGACAGCTTGACCCCCACTTCCTTCCTCCACCCCTGGTTGTACTCTTCTGTTGTTGACCGTTTGTGTTGATGTTCAGGGACCCAGACGGCGCTGCGTCCCAGGCCGAGGACCAATCAGAGGGCGAGGTTCTGCGCACGAGTAGCGCCCTGCCCACCATGTGGTTGGGAGCCCAGAACGGATGGTGAGGACAGGACAGGCCCCCTAGTGGCCCCCTGCTGTTATAGCAGCGCTAGAAGCGGCCACTAGAGGCTGCTGTTGTCCACTCTATGAGAAGTGATTATCAGGCCTGACCTTCCTTAAATGCACTCTCAAAGGTTTACATAGTGCCGTGTTTCTCCTTCTCCTTCTCCTTCTCCTTCTTCTTCTTCGCTCCTCCCCAGCCTCTACGTCCACTCGGCCGTAGCTCGCTGGAGGAAGTGCCTGCATGCCATCAAGCTCAAGGACTCCATCCTCAACATCGTGTAAGACCCCAGACAGTGTCTGTCATGTATCCATGGATACGTGGCACTGCCCATGTATCCATGGATACGTGGCACTGCCCATGGATACGTGTCAACATGAGTTGAACTTAGAAATAGGAATGTACCAATGGATGGCTTGTTTTCCAGGCATGTGAGAGGGAGAGTGCTGGTGGCTCTGGCTGACGGGACGCTGGCGATCTTCCACAGAGGGGCTGGTGAGTGTTTAGTGGCTCTGGGCTCCATCCCACAGAGAGGCTGGTGAGTGTTTAGTGGCTCTGGGCTCCATCCCACAGAGGGCCTGGTGAGTGTTTAGTGGCTCTGGGCTCCATCCCACAGAGAGGCTGGTGAGTGTTTAGTGGCTCTGGGCTCCATCCCACAGAGAGGCTGGTGAGTGTTTAGTGGCTCTGGGCTCCATCCCACAGAGAGGCTGGTGAGTGTTTAGTGGCTCTGGGCTCCATCCCACAGAGAGGCTGGTGAGTGTTTAGTGGCTCTGGGCTCCATCCCACAGAGGGCCTGGTGAGTGTTTAGTGGCTCTGGGCTCCATTCCACAGAGGGGCTGGTGAGTGTTTAGTGGCTCTGGGCTCCATCCCACAGAGGGCCTGGTGAGTGTTTAGTGGCTTTGTGGGCTCCATCCCACAGAGGGGCTGGTGAGTGTTTAGTGGCTCTGGGCTCCATCCCACAGAGGGCCTGGTGAGTGTTTAGTGGCTTTGTGGGCTCCATCCCACAGCTGGAGGTCCTGAGGGAGATTTTGAATTAAAAGTCACATTCTCGGTACACACACGTAATGTGCGTTGGAATGTCAAAAAGGCCAATAATTGTGCGACAGAACGGAATAAATATAGACATTTTACATTTAGTTGTATATGAGATGACAAACTATCTAATTCGTAAAAAAGTTTCACTGCATAGATGGCGCTGGTTTCTTTAAAGCATTTTTACGTTCCATCAATCAGTTCCCTCCATTATCAATACCTTATGTTAATTATGTTCGATTAATCGAATGGCTTAACGATGCTCATATTTCAGAAACATTCTCCAAAATGGCTCCAAACATGTCCAGCTCATGCAGCCATTTTGGATCCTGTTCCCCACAAGGAGCCTAGTTTCTCAGGTGCGTTTCTCCCCGTGCAGACGGCCAGTGGGACCTGACCAACTACCACCTGCTGGACCTGGGCCGGCCCCACCACTCCATCCGCTGCATGGCCGTGGTGCACGACAAGGTGTGGTGCGGCTACCGCAACAAGATCTACGTCATCCAGCCCACGGCCATGAAGATAGAGGTACGCCGCACCAAAGCTCACCTCAGGGGCCCGGGGTCATGACACATGAGTTCAAACCCCAGAGAGCAAGATGGCCTCACCCCTCCACCTACTCACCAATGACATGCAGCTACTGTCCACTGTCACTTCCCTTTAGGAAAGGTCTCTTAGTGCATAGCGCTAGTGAATCTGTCTCTTAGTGCATAGCGCTAGTGAATGTGTCTCTTAGTGCATAGCGCTAGTGAATGTGTCTCTTAGTGCATAGCGCTAGTGAATCTGTCTCTTAGTGCATAGCGCTAGTGAATGTGTCTCTTAGTGCATAGCGCTAGTGAATGTGTCTCTTAGTGCATAGCGCTAGTGAATCTGTGTCTTAGTGCGTAGCGCTAGTGAATGTGTCTCTTAGTGCATAACGCTAGTGAATCTGTCTCTTAGTGCATAGCGCTAGTGAATGTGTCTCTTAGTGCATAGCGCTAGTGAATGTGTCTCTTAGTGCATAGCGCTAGTGAATGTGTCTCTTAGTGCATAGCGCTAGTGAATGTGTCTCTTAGTGCATAGCGCTAGTGAATGTGTCTCTTAGTGCATAGCGCTAGTGAATGTGTCTCTTAGTGCATAGCGCTAGTGAATGTGTCTCTTAGTGCATAGCGCTAGTGAATGTGTCTCTTAGTGCATAGCGCTAGTGAATGTGTCTCTTAGTGCATAGCGCTAGTGAATGTGTCTCTTAGTGCATAGCGCTAGTGAATGTGTCTCTTAGTGCATAGCGCTAGTGAATGTGTCTCTTAGTGCATAGCGCTAGTGAATGTGTCTCTTAGTGCATAGCGCTAGTGAATGTGTCTCTTAGTGCATAGCGCTAGTGAATGTGTCTCTTAGTGCATAGCGCTAGTGAATGTGTCTCTTAGTGCATAGCGCTAGTGAATGTGTCTCTTAGTGCATAGCGCTAGTGAATCTGTCTCTTAGTGCATAGCGCTAGTGAATCTGTCTCTTAGTGCATAGCGCTAGTGAATCTGTGTCTTAGTGCATAGCGCTAGTGAATCTGTCTCTTAGTGCATAGCGCTAGTGAATGTGTCTGACGCGCGTCTCTCCGGAGCAGAAGTTCTTCGATGCCCACCCTCGTAAGGAGAGTCAGGTGAGGCAGCTGGCCTGGCTGGGCGACGGCATCTGGGTGTCCATCCGCCTGGACTCCACGCTGCGGCTGTTCCACGCGCTCACCTTCCAGCACCTGCAGGACGTGGACATAGAGCCCTACGTCAGCAAGATGCTGGGTACTCCACCTTCTCTGGTCTTCTCTGGCCTTCTCTGGTCTTCTCTGGTCTTCTCTGATCTTCTCTGGTCTTCTCTGATCTTCTCTGGTCTTCTCTGGCCTTCTCATGGTCTTCTCTGGCCTTCTCTGGTCTTTTCTGATCTTCTCTGGTCTTCTCTGGTCTTCTCTGGCCTTCTCTGGTCTTCTCTGGTCTTCTCTGGCCTTCTCTGGCCTTCTCTGGTCTTCTCTGGTCTTCTCTGGTCTTCTCTGGTCTTCTCTGGCTCACAGTAGAGTTTGAAAAGCGAATACATTCAATGTTTGTTTGAAATGGATTTATCAATAGTCAGACTTTAACCCTAAAACATATTTTCAACATCCCATTTAAGTTTTTTAGCTAGTTGGTGGATAATGGGTTGGCTTCTCTTTTGTCTGTGGGTCTAAACGTCTTTGTGCGTGTGTGTGTGTCTCTGCGTACGTGTGTGTGTGTGTCTGTGCGTGTGTGTGTGTCTCTGTGCGTGTGCGTGCGTGTGTGTCGGTGCGTGTGTGTGTGTGTCTGTGCGTGTGTGTGTGTGTGTGTGTGTCTCTGTGTGTGTGTGTGTGTGTGTGTGTGTGTGTGTGTGTGTGTGTGTGTGTGTGTGTGTAGGGACCGGTAAGCTGGGCTTCTCCTTCGTTCGGATCACAGCTCTCATGGTGTCCTGCAGCCGGCTCTGGGTTGGGACTGGCAATGGAGTCATCATCTCTATCCCCCTGTCTGAAGGTAACACACACCATGCACACACACCATCACACTACCATCACACACACACTACCATCACACACTCTACCATCACACACACTCTACCCTTATACACTACCATCTCACACACTCTACCCTTACACACTACCATCACACACACACCATGCACACATTCTACCCTTACACACTACCATCACACACACACCATGCACACACTCTACCCTTACACACTACCATCACACACACACCATGCACACACTCTACCCTTACACACACCATCACACACACACCATGCACACACTCTACCCTTACACACACACCATGCACACACTCTACCCTTACACACACCATCACACACACACCATGCACACACTCTACCCTTACACACACACCATGCACACACTCTACCCTTACACACACCATCACACTACCATCACACACACACACACACTACCATCACACACACTACCCTTACACACACCATCACACTACCACCAGCATGTTAACCCATGCTAACATGTTAACTCATGCTAACATGCTAACAGACATGTCCTTTACATGCTAACCTCATCCATGTTAACCCATGCTAACATGTTAACTCATGCTAACATGTTAACTCACACCCATCAGACATGTCCTTTACATGCTAACCTCACCCATGTTAACCCATGCTAACATGTTAACTCATGCTAACATGTTAACTCATGCTAACATGCTAACAGACATGTCCTTTACATGCTAACCTCACCCATGTTAACCCATGCTAACATGCTAACAGACATGTCCTTTACATGCTAACCTCATCCATGTTAACCCATGCTAACATGTTAACTCATGCTAACATATTAACTCATGCTAACATGCTAACAGACATGTCCTTTACATGCTAACCTCATCCATGTTAACCCATGCTAGCATGTTAACTCATGCTAACATGTTAACTCACACCCATCAGACATGTCCTTTACATGCTAACCTCATCCACGTTAACCCATGCTAACATGTTAACTCATGCTAACATGTTAACTCATGCTAACATGTTAACTTATGCTAACATGCTAACAGACATGTCCTTTACATGCTAACCTCACCCATGTTAACCCATGCTAACATGTTAACTCATGCTAACATGTTAACTCATGCTAACATGTTAACTCATGCTAACATGCTAACAGACATGTCCTTTACATGCTAACCTCACCCATGTTAACCCATGCTAACATGTTAACTCATGCTAACATGTTAACCCATGCTAACATGTTAACTCATGCTAACATGCTAACAGACATGTCCTTTACATGCTAACCTCATCCATGTTAACCCATGCTAACATGTTAACTCATGCTAACATGTTAACTCATGCTAACATGCTAACAGACATGTCCTTTACATGCTAACCTCATCCATGTTAACCCATGCTAACAGACACACACCATCCATCACATGCTAGCACGACACGCAGCCCTTGCACCTGTCCTGGAAGTGACCTCGTGGTCCATTCTGTCTGTGCAGCCAATAAGGTGCCGGGCGTGGCGTCGCAGCGGCCGGGCGGCGCGGTGCGCGTGTACGGCGAGCAGGGCTCAGAGCGCGGCGGGGCCTCGGTACCCTACTGCTCCATGGCCCACGCCCAGCTCTGTTTCCATGGACACCGGGACGCCGTCAAGTTCTTTGTTTCCGTGCCGGGTACACATGGCTTCATGTTTTATGTTCTTGTGTTCTCTGCTATGTGTAGTGTATGTGTTCTGTATGTCTGCTCTCTAGCACACAGCCTATATGACTAGACCTCAGATCGCTTAGTATTTCCAGGTGTGGGGTCTGCGTTTGCTTAGTATTTCCAGGTGTGGGGTCTGCGTTTGCTTAGTATTTCCAGGTGTTGGGTCTGCGTTTGCTTAGTATTTCCAGGTGTGGGGTCTGCGTTTGCTTAGTATTTCCAGGTGTGGGATGTGTCTGTGTCTGTGTCTCCTCCAGGCCAGGCCGTGCCTCCTCAGGGCGGGGCAGACTCTGGTTCTGACGACCCTCCGTCCGAGTGCTCGGACACCACCGCCTCCGAACCCAAAAGCTTCCTGGTCATGAGCGGGGGGGAGGGCTACATCGACTTCAGAATGGGTAAACTTTAATGAGATTCATCTAGCTGAATGAAACAAATGAACACTAGTTATCTCAATGGAGTAAGTTCACAGTAGTTGGCTAGAGAAAACAAGTTAAAGGTGCTGTAGGTAAGATTTAAGAGCTAGAATTTGAGTATAATTGGTTAAAAATCCCATAGCCATCCATCAGTTACTAGTAAGTGAAATGCGCTGTCAGACTCTGTTTTGAGTTGAGGCGCCTGCCTCTTTCAGCCACTTTTAGACCACTCCTGGCTAATCTCTGACCAATCAGGGCATCTCTTTCCTGATTGGCTCAGGCAATCCATCTTGCCTGTCAATCACAGGTGCCTCCATGCAACAACCAATGGCACAGAAACGTAGGGCTAGAAGGAGCAGAGAGGGAGGGGTTGTTTAGTTTCAAAGTTTCTCTCTTCTGCTCTTTGCACTCTCTCTTTACCATTCTCAAATCTTACCTACAGCAGCTTTAATGTCATTAGCTATTCAATAAAATGGGTAACAGTAGGAAGCTAGCTAAAAAAAGGTTGAGAGTAGTTAGCTAGCTATATGAGAGAAGCTGACAGTAGCTAGCTAGATAAACGAGTTGACCGTAGTTAGCTATAGGAGAGAAGCTGACAGTAGCTAGCTAGATAAACGAGTTGACCGTAGTTAGCTATAGGAGAGAAGCTGACAGTAGCTAGCTAGATAAACGAGTTGACCGTAGTTAGCTATATGAGAGAAGCTCACAGTAGCTAGCTAGATAAACGAGTTGACCGTAGTTAGCTATATGAGAGAAGCTCACAGTAGCTAGCTAGATAAACGAGTTGACCGTAGCTAGCTAGATAAACGAGTTGACCGTAGCTAGCCATGTGAGAGAAGCTCACAGTAGCTAGCTAGATAAACGAGTTGACCGTAGTTAGCCATGTGAGAGAAGCAATGCACTGCGTTAGCAGGAGGATGTTGGTGCTGCATGGCAGTCTGTCTGAGGCGGGTTCTGTAACTCCTCAGGGGACGAGGGCAGCGAGCTCGACGGCTTGTTGGACCCCGCGGAGGGACAGCAGTCGACCGCCCCCAAGACGGAGCGCAGCCACCTCATCGTCTGGCAGGTGGCGGCCTGAAGGCTCCTGCTGGTTGCTTCAGCAAGCCTAGGCTGCTGGTTGCTTCAGCAAGCCTAGGCTGCTGGTTGCTTCAGCAAGCCTAGGCTGCTGGTTGCTTCAGCAAGCCTAGGCTGCTGGTTGCTTCAGTCCTGGCAGGTGGCGGCCTGCCAGGACTGAAGCAACCAGCAGCCTCCGTCTTTATTTACATATTGTATCATGTGGTTATCGCCAGAGCAGCCCATTACTTTTATACAAACTAACAAAAACCATTTATTTTGAGTCTGTTTTGTACGGATCCATATTGTGTCAGGATCACATGGGTTAGCCAGCGCTAACGTTGGGGGGAAAAATCCGTCCAAGGGAATATCATTTCTTTTTTTAATATACCTTTTTATTTTAATTTAATGTTATGCTTTGCTGTATGCTATACCAGGATAATAGTATGAAATAAGGGAACACAGAGTTGTGAAGATCAATTGAAAATTCGGGTTTTCTATTTTTCCTGAAATATGTCCTCATTCCTGTATTATTCTTCTGCATTAGGGAAGTGTGTGTGTGTGTCCTAAAGTTTATGTTTGTGTGTATTTTTTAATTGTGTTTGTATGTGCATGGCGTGCACCTTTTTCATTTTATGTTGCGATCAAAATCTATGCCGAAACTAATCTAAAACCTCGGGCTGTGGGCTGGGTTGTTTGCGAATGAGCTGGAAAGAATCAAGAGAAAGAAGTGGATGTAAGGAATGTCCTGATGAAGCTGGGGAATGCATGAGGAACCTGCTGCGCCCGAATCTCCGTCCAACCCCACCGCTCGTTCTGCCCCTCACTCCACTCACTACGCTCACTTCTCACTCCTCTCACTCCTTTTACTCCACTCACTCTCTTTACTCCCCTCACTCCCCTCACTACGCTCACTCCCCTTACTCCACTCACTCTTTACTCCCCTCACTACGCTCACTCCACTCACTCCTCTCACTCCTCTCACTCTCTTTACTCCCCTCACTACGCTCACTCCTCTTACTCCACTCACTCGTTACTCCCCTCACTCCTCTCCCCTTACTCCTCTCACTCCTCTGACTCCACTCACTCTCCACTCCCCTCACTCTCTTTACTCCCCTCACTCTCCTCTCCCCTCTCTCCCCTCACTCCCCTCACTCCCCTCACTCTCCTCACTCCCCTCTCTCCCCTCACTCCCCTCTCTCCCCGCTGGCGATGTTGTTTTCGGAGGTGCTCTGTGTGTCTGCCACTAATTGAGTCTTCCGTTATGCTAGCTGGTCTGCACTTTAAAATGTAGATGTAGTCGCTTGAGGCTTCTTCAAAGAGCTCCTGTGGTATTATACAACTGTACTAATGTGTGCTTACTGGAGGAATATTCTGTGATCTTAAATCTGTTTTCTAGTGAGTCATCCGCCCACTTACCAAAGGACAAAAGAAAGAAGGAACAACTGTCCGTAGAATTGAATTTCATGAATATCCT
>JACYXH010000320.1:1212500-1245000 GCA_026745465.1 Lota lota | reverse complement strand
GAAAAGCTAAGTCCCGCCTCAACCTCCCATTTTATGCAGACTTCTCACGAATGAGGTTTGAAAAATGACCTCTGACCTCCGTTGGAACCTTTCAGCAACTGCCCTGCTTGTCTTTATGAACCCTTTTGTTTCAGGTGTTTCTTCCTCCCTAGTCACAGATCTTTCTATGGGATGCCAAAGCCCTGAGTGTCCTTCACAACGTACACAACGGCCTTGGTTACTCTAAGTTTTCATTTCTTTATTTATGTTTCACCTCCAACCTCCAACAAATCCTGCAAGACACGGCACACTTCAAAGTAAAAGCTCTAGCCTCTCTCTCTCTCTCTCTCTCTCTCTCTCTCTCTCTCTCTCTCTCTCTCTCTGTCTGTCTGTCTGTCTGTCTGTCTGTCTGTCTGTCTGTCTGTCTGTCTGTCTGTCTGTCTGTCTGTCTGTCTGTCTGTCTGTCTGTCTGTCTGTCTGTCTGTCTGTCTGTCTGTCTCTCTCTGTCTCTCTCTCTCTGTCTCTCCCTCTCTCTCTCTCTCTCTCTCTCTCTCTCTCTCTCTCGCTCTCTCGCTCTCTCAGAGTGACCAACGGGTGAGGAACCCCACTAAAGGGGTCCTCCTCCACTAGGAGCCCCTTTGGCTCCCTGTCGCCCTGGTGGCTTCTGGGAGATGTATGCAGAGGAAAGCTGGTGGCTTCTGGGAGATGTATGCAGAGGAAAGCTGGTGGAGGTGGAGGGGGATCAGATGCACTGTGTGTCTGCCGGGGGGCGACAGGGACATGGATGTGGGAGATTGGTTATCCCGTGGTGGCGGAGGGGAAAGCTCGTAGGAACATCCATCTCTTTGATGGGACGTCCTGCGAGGGAGGCCATGTGTCTTCTGCTGATGGAAAGGTTGCCAGTCGTTTGTGCTCGCGGGCGGTTTCTCCTTTTACGAGGCAGTCCTTGGGTTCTTCAAACGACCGGCCCTAATGGGAAGGCCATCCGCGGCCAGCTGAAACCTGATCGATTGGAAATCAATAGTTTGTGGTCACAGGGCCCCATGGCTTTCCAAGCCGGTGAAGATTGGTTGCATTCCATGTTGCCGAATGACACCTGTCCAAATGCCAGGTTGAGACCAGTTGCTGCGTATAAACGGCTTCAAAACAATATCATCATTGACTGCAGGGTTATAAAACAATAGCAAATGATAGTGTTGTCATGAACATAAGGCAGATATGGAATATTGATATTTACATTGTCTAGATTGAACAGGTCAGTTGTGTAGAAGGTAATGCTGTTGGAGTATAGATTGTCACAGGCTTCGGTAATAAGCAACACAATCAGCTCCCCAATGGCTGTGTCTAAGGAGGCTATGCAGTTTGGCTAACTTGTTTGCAAACCCTAGTTCAGTTTAATGATGAAGTCTGCACGGTAAGGGGTTAACTTTGTAGATGCTGGGCTATGTTGCTTTGCTACTCTGTTCTCCCTAGCGATGGAGAACACATCCCTTGCGTGCTGAAATGAGACTCTGGCGGGCTCTTGGGAACGAGCAGGCTACATTTAACAATGCCACAGCACTAAGTCATCCATTCTCAACTCATCGCTAAGCAGCCATTCTTTCATAACTTGTTTTAGACAGCAACGTTTTGCATAACCATTTTTTGCTCAGGGAAAAAGGTGATTAACGATTAGCCTCCTATCGGGCTCCTGACCATCTATGGGAGGATGCTGCTGTGTTCCTCATCAGGGATTCCTCCCCCCGGGATTCTGGGATATCTCCTTGACCTTCAGATGGCTTAGGGGTTAGGAGGGTGTGGGATAATGTGGACCTGTGAAGCCCTGTGCGACTGTAATGATGATCCAAAGCTCCACAAATGCATTTGACGCCACAGGGCAATTCATCTGCACAGTGGCAGGCATCTCCAGCGATGTCCAGTGTCCCAGTGACCTAATGCTGCAGTGTGTCTAATGGTCGTCTTGTTCCTGGCGACGCTAAAATACTGCATGCAGGTCAATTGGAAAGCACTCAACTTCTGCTCCGGAATGCAACGTCAATACATTTGACATCACGTTACCCCTAAGGAGCTCTTCTTTTCCCTCGAGAGCATCAGTTCCCCACAGAGTCGTAATAAATGAATGGCATGCCTCGTGATATATGTCTCTACCTGTGCCGTTAAGGGGATATTAAAACCCAAAGAGACGAATGTCAAAGTGCAAGCATTTGCTGATTGTCTCTCACTAGAATGACTTCTAGGAGGCTAATTAGAGTTAGCTCCTCCCACGCCTCACATACGATTAATGACCTTTCAGCTTTGACAACTCACGATAAAGCAGGCACTGTAATCTAAAATCCTCACAGAACCCAAAAGTTGTAAAGAAAATGGACATAGCCTCTGTGACACCATCCACTGGTTTAACATTACATATATGAAGCCTTCGGTTTACACATTACATATATGAAGCCTTCGGAGTCATGGGTGCCGATACTGCTTTTTTTGCAAACAGCATCGGAAACAATCAATATTTGTCCCATTTAGGGAGGAAATTGAATGGCCGTCTATGGCCAAAACTCATTAATATCCAATCCTTAATATCTTAAATTAATATGGAGATAAACTAGCTAATGAGATTCTAACAAAATTAGGAAAAAACATATTTGCTTTACATTACCAGAATTTAATCAAAATTGTTCCATTGACTTACATTGGTGACCGGTTTCTGCATTAAAACCACCACGAGCCCCCTATAGGCCGTTAGAAGAACTACACGTTAGTAGCTTTCGCATGACCTTTGCAAACAGGCAGACATGTGTGTCCAGTCTTTGATGCTCCTGGAATGAAGTAACGGTCCCTTTTTGGAAGGCGAGTGTTTAAATATCAAAAGATGAGCAAACTGCAGTATTTCTGGTCATTGGGCCTGTAGCCATCCACTGTCCTCACACTGTCCTCACACTGTCCTCACACTGCCCTCACACTGTCCTCACACTGTCCTCACACTGTCCTCACACTGTCCTCACACTGTCCTCACACTGTCCTCACACTGCCCTCACACTGTCCTCACACTGTCCTCACACTGTCCTCACACTGTCCTCACACTGCCCTCACACTGTCCTCACACTGTCCTCACACTGCCTGTACCTGTGTGGATGTATGTGTGTGTGTGTGGGTGGGCGTGGGTGTGTGTGTGTGTGTGTGTGTGTGTGTGTGTGTGTGTGTGTGTGTGTGTGTGTGTGTGTGTGTGTGTGTGTGTGTGTGTGTGTGTGTGTGCATGCATTTGTACCGGTGTGCTCGGATCAGGAACATAGAAAGCCATCATTATGCTGATCAACAGCTAAGAATAAAAATCATTTCATGTTTTTAGATTGAGTCATATTTATGTTGCGCTCCTGTCCTCTGATTCCGTCTTTGTCTCTCTAACCCTCTGCTCTAAAATCAGCTTCATTGTTATTTAGTTTATCCACACAACGACAAACCTCGGTCCACATTAAGGCTTTCTGTCTGGCCTTTGTGATTGTGTGTTGGGCTTCTGAGCGGTACGCAGGCTGTCAGGCCCCAGGCTGTCTTCATTCATTCGGTGAAAGAGGGTTTCTTCCACTGCAAGGCCACGGGGGAGTGGAACTAAGAGACAGTTTATTATTCCCAATGTTCAATGCTAGATTTGTGGGTGGGTGAAGTTGGATAGTTTGAAAGTTGATGAATAGAAGAGCAAGATGCTGTATTAAAAATCTCTTTCTTGGTCTAAGAAAGTGGAGACACACACATACACACCCATTTCCAGGTGAGCCACTTTCCTGTACTTGTCTAGTGTGTGTGTGTGCGTGCGTGTGCGTGTGTGTGCGTGCGTGCGTGTGTGTGTGTGTGTGCATGCATGTGTGTGTGTGCATGTGTGTGTGTGTGTGTGCGTGCGCGTGCGTGCATGCGTGTGTGTGTGTGTGCGTGGGTGTGTGACGACATGGTTGGCGTGGGCACCAGCAGCTCGGAGTAGCTTTAGCAGGTTATGAATAGCAGCGCTGAGAGGCCCTGGCAGTGGCAGCTATAGCTAGCCTTGGTGCTAAGAATAGGCCAGATTGCAGAGGCTCTGGTGTGTAGCAGCAGGTACGAGCTGGCCAGCCACCACCATGTCCCAACGGCCCACTGGGAGGGGATTAGGGTCATCCCGGCTTGTTCTGACCATGGCCAAAGATATTATGAGCTAGCTCATGCCAACAGAGGTTAGCAATGGCTAATACAAGGAAGGACAGTCTCTCTGTGTGTGTGTGTGTGTGTGTGTGTAATGAGAAAAAGTGTGAAGATGTGAAAACGTCTGCCAGCCCACATATTCACCATTAAAAACTGCTATGGACAGACAGACATTACTATGGACAGACATTATTACAGCGTCATTCAAGCCTAAGGCTAAGCAGCGTCCTAGCTTAGCCTCCTGGACGACCGGCTCCGTCTGTAGAGTTTAAACGAGTGAAAGAACAGAACAAAAAGCACAACATCAAACTCCAAAAGTGTTGTGTGTTGTTGGTTTACATTCAGACCACTGGATGAATCCCCTGTGAGTGTTGCTAATGTAAACCAACAACACAGAAACGCAATGTTTATAAGTTATATTATCATAAGTTATAATGGTCAGGACTCTGGTTTCCTGTTATTGAGCGACAACAACACCTGGGTTTGTCTTGCGTATACAGCAGAATACCACACACACACACACACACACACACGCACGCACACGCACACGCACACGCACACACATGCGCGCACGCACACACACACACACACACACACACACACACACACACACACACACTATTTGTTGGTGAAGAAATTCCCCATGGCGCTCTGCAAATAATATAACAACAGCGGTTATGTTTGACGTCTTCTTTTCTCCTCCTTTCTTGTTTCGTTTTTTCTGTTGCTTCATCGACCTGTTGCGGTAACCATTTATTTTTCCACACTTTATTTGTACCTTTTTGTTGTCTCTCTCTCTCTCTCTTTGTTATTGGACTCTCTCTCGCCCAGGCGTCCATTTAGCTTCAGTTCTGCTGGCTTCCTTTGCGTAGCTTCCTCCTACATTCTTATTTTACAACATTTCTTTCTTTCTTTTCCCCCTCTTTCTTTCTTCTCATTAAACCCTACATTCTGCTCTGGCTTTTTGATGCCAAACGATTGCCTTGGAAAGGCAAGATAAATAAAAAGAACAGGAATCCCTCTCCTACGTTCTGCCTGTTCTCTGTGTCTTGCTATATTTGGCTTTCCCTGCAAGACTTACAGGCGAAGAGATCAGGGGAGGAAATAAGCTTTTTTCAGAAACAGTTCAATAATTCATAAAGCTGCTCAACAACGCTCAAGCCAAAGGTCGCACAAGCACAGGAACAAATCCTCACTATTTTTAGTAAGCTACTAGCTTCTAAAAAAAACAATTTGATCTCTCCAACTAGGAAATATCTTGGACTAAGGACCCTAAATACCATGAACACCTCCTTTCTGCTCCTTTCCCTGGTTTTTAGCTGAACCATGCTCCTAATGCTCTCCATGTTAGCGCTGTTTAAGCTAGCCGCTGCTAAGCAACTGAGCTACGCCTCCCAGCCATAAAGACACCGTTCATAGAACAACATAGTAAAAGAGAGAGATGAGGGATGATAGATGAGAGATGAGGGATGATAGATGAGGGATGATAGATGAGAGATGAGGGATGAGAGATGAGGGATGAGGGGTGATAGATGAGAGATGTAAGATGAGAGATGAGGGATGAGAGATGAGAGATGAGGGATGAGAGATGAGGGATGAAAGATATGAGATGAGGGATGAGAGATGAGGGATGAGTGATGAGAGATGAGAGATGGGAGATGAGGGATGAGAGATGAGGGATGAAAGATATGAGATATGAGATATGAGATACGAGATGAGAGGTGAGAGATATGAGATGAGGGATGAGAGATGAGAGATGTGCAGCTAAAGAATCAGATGGATCATTCTCTGTTCTCCCTGATTGAAAGTTCATAACCGGGTCAGTTTTCTCGAGTGTCCACCATGTGATTGATGATGGAAGCTTGACTTGAGCCAGCAATGAGTCACCAGACTCTTAGAGCCCCCCCCCCCACACACACACATCTCTCCTGCTCTCCCAGTCCAGATGTTCACAGTCCAGTTGATGAATTACAGCTATGGCAGGATAATCTGGAGACGCATCTTTACCTCTTCCTCAAGTTCACAGTGGCTCTTCAAAGGCGGTGGAATATCCTGAGACGTGAAGGTTACTAACCAGCCAGTTCATAGTACATGCCTAAAGAAGGGTTCCACTGCTTGTTTAACCAACTATCACCGTCAACTGAATTGAATGCAGCTATGTAAACTTAATAAAAGCTTCCTACATGGCTTCCAAATCTAGAAAACACTTCCTCGCCTTCAGTTTGCAAAAATTTGATGTGATTTATATTCAATTTTTTACGAAACATTGCTAGACATTTTACAGAAAATGGTGTGTTTGTGACATGCTATGTGTGTGTGTGGGCATGCACGTGTGTGAGACTGTGTGAATGTATGCGTGTGTGACGTGTGTATGTTTGTGTGTGTGGGTGTGTCTACGTGAAGCTGTGTGAATCTATGTGTGTGCGTATGTGTGTGTGCTTGCGTTCATGCTTGTGCATGACACTGTGTGAATGTGTGTGTGTGTGTGCGTGCATGTGCATGACGCTGTGTGAATGTGTGTGTGTGTGCGTGCATGTGCATGACGCTGTGTGAATGTGTGTGTGTGTGTGCGTGCATGTGCATGACACTGTGTGAATGTATGTGTGTGTGTGTGCGTGCATGTGCATGACGCTGTGTGAATGTGTGTGTGTGTGTGTGTGTGCATGTGCATGACACTGTGTGAATGTGTGTGTGTGTGCGTGCATGTGCATGACGCTGTATGAATGTATGTGTGTGTGTGTGTGTGTGTGTGCATGTGAGTGACGCTGTGTGAATGTGTGTGTGTGTGACCTGCTGTGTGTGTGTGAGTGCCGTCCTCCCCCATGTCTTGTTTGCGGTGAGTTCATGTTTTATTTGCAGTGTCTCTCTTGCCCTGTCCTCCAGTCGTGCCCTCTGTCCTCAATTACAGCACCATGTCTTCCCAGCATGCACCTCACCCTGCCAAGGTGACGCAGAAAACAACAGCAGAACTAGGAGCTCATGTGCTATGCTAGCTTACCCTCCTGCATCATCGGCTACTTAAAAGAGAGGTACGGGTCGATCATGTGCTATGCTAGCTTACCCTCCTGCATCATCGGCTACTTAAAGGGGCAGTATAGGTACGGGTTCGACCCCAAGTGTCCCCAGTGTCTTTGAGGAAGACGCCCTATACCCTTGTGGTGGGTAGGCATCACATACAAGTCCCTTTGGATACACACTTCTGTTAAATAACCAAGTGGTAAATGCTATTTGTTCAACTCTCATCTGTTATACCAGAGAAGCTGGATATTTGAAACAACAGGTGACTATTGAAAGACATGATCAGCCCCTCGATGGATGCATCATGGTTGTTGTTGTCAGGATTGTATTACACATCCAAGTAAAGGTGTGCTTTGAATGGGTCTGGTGCTGAGAACAGCAGCTCCCACCCTGCTGTTTGTGTTGAGCCCAGTAATGACTACAGAGGTAATTAGGACTACATTAGGCAAATACACTGATGACTACATTACCCAGACATAATGACCAGGCCGCATGCGGCGGTGACATCAGAGGCCAGCAGAAAACCTTCTGATCTTCATTTCCAGGTGGCTGCCTGCACACACACACACACACACACACACACACACACACACACACACACACACACACACACACACACACACACACACACACACACACACACACACATACACACACACAACCACACACACACAACCACACACACACACACACACAACCACACACACACAACCACACACACACATAGACACACACGCACACAACCACACACACACACACACACACACACACACACACACACAACCACACACACACACACACACACAACCACACACACACATAGACACACACACACAGATGCAGTCCCTTGCCATGACTGATGGGCTAGCACACAGTGGGGGTATACAAGACATTTATCAAAGAGTATATTGCATAGAGAAACAGTTCTCTTAAAAAAAAAGAAGAAGGCATTCTTCTATTGATCTAAACTGTTCTCACTGGCTCTATGTCAACCATCACATCTGAAACCTAATACAAGACATATCCCACCAGTGGAAAGGAAATCATCTCCACTTCACAAACACTCAAACACTCTTACTGACTGTAATGAGTGAAGAAGCCAATAGCAGATAATATTAAACATTTGAAATGCTCAGAAACCCTGGTGCCCTCCCTCATGTCTCATGCTTGCTATGTCTGGCTACTGTTGTTATACAGCCAATGCATAACTCATAACACGCCATGAAACAGCTCTATCAACACCCAATGTGTTAGGATAGTCAAAGTAGCCCAAAAGCTCTCCGTTTGATCCCCAGTGTTCGCAATCTATCGTTGAGCAAAATGCCTTTAATAAAAGCTTCTGCTAAAAAGTAAAATATTCAAATAGATGTATTTATGGACGATATAGTAGCACACACTGTAGTCTAAAGCACCCGATGTTTGACACACACACGGATGATTGAATATGTATCAAAATGCATTAAATCTATCCATCCAGATGAAAACATCATGCATTGATATATGGATGGTTTCCAATTACATCAAAGGTGTTTGAGCAGCTCTTCATTACGACAATGGAGAAGATGTTAGGGACGAGGTCCTGGTGGAGACATCTACACACCACACTGAGACTGAGCCACTTCCTTAGATTGAGTCATAAAACCAGTGACCGTCCAGCCCGGCGGGAGAGGAGCTTAATGGTCATCTACAGCACAACCCTGTTGGGGGGGGGCAGCATGCCTCACTGTGGGTGTTGTGACGTGCTGTCATTTATTTATAACGTGAATAACATGATTCTAATGGATGGACTCAAAGTGGACGAAGGATGGGGGAGAGAGAGAGACTGCATTGGGGGGAGAGAGAGAGACTGCATTGGGGGGAGAGAGAGAGACTGCATTGGGGGGAGAGAGAGAGACTGCATTGGGGGGGAGAGAGAGAGGCTGCATTGGGGGGAGAGAGAGAGACTGCATTGGGGGGAGAGAGAGAGACTGCATTGGGGGGAGAGAGAGAGGCTGCATTGGGGGGAGAGAGAGAGACTGCATTGGGGGAAGAGAGAGAGACAGAGAGAGAGGGGGGTGAAGGTTTTTTGCCAATAATGATAAACCCTTCACTTTTAATTGGATTCATATATGTGGATGAATCGATCGGTGAATGAACGGATTGCTGGAAGGAGGAGGGGGGAGGGGGAGGAGGGGGGAGGAGGGAGGAGGGGGGAGGAGGGAGGAGGACAGGGTGGGGGTTAGTTCACCCCAGCATGCTGCTGCGCTCACACACTCAGGAGAACAGGCCGGGCGCTGATAAGCCACCAGTGACCTTTCCCCAGCCGCCACTGTGGATCTTTCCACCGTGTGGAAACACTCCAGATAGCTGACCTTGAGGCCCCAGAGGTCAGCCACGACACACTTTATAATCAACTTGAATCTGTTGTGGCTTGATCTCCCATGTTACAGAAAACGCTCCTGTCCCAGCTCAGTTTTCTAACCTGGGTCCCGAGGAAAGCCTCATGATTCATGGTTCATGGTTCATGGTTCATGGTCATGGTCATGGTGCATGGTTCATGGTTCATGGTTCATGGTTCATGGTTCATGGTTCATGGTTCATGGTTCATGGTTCATGGTCATGGTTCATGGTCATGGTCATGGTGCATGGTTCATGGTCATGGTTCATGGTTCACGGTGCATGGTTCATGGTCATGGTTCATGGTTCATGGTCATGGTTCATGGTTCATGGTTCATGGTCATGGTCATGGTTCATGGTTCATGGTTCATGGTCATGGTTCATGGTTCATGGTTCATGGTCATGGTTCATGGTTCATGGTCATGGTCCATGGTCATGGTCATGGTCATGGTGCATGGTGCATGGTTCATGGTTCATGGTTCATGGTTCATGGTCATGGTTCATGGTTCATGGTTCATGGTTCATGGTGCATGGTTCATGGTTCATGGTTCATGGTTCATGGTTCATGGTTCATGGTCATGGTCATGGTTCATGGTCATGGTTCATGGTTCATGGTTCATGGTTCATGGTTCATGGTCATGGTTCATGGTCATGGTTCATGGTGCATGGTGCATGGTGCATGGTTCATGGTTCATGGTCATGGTTCATGGTCATGGTTCATGGTTCATGGTTCATGGTTCATGGTCATGGTTCATGGTTCATGGTCATGGTCCATGGTCATGGTCATGGTCATGGTGCATGGTTCATGGTGCATGGTTCATGGTGCATGGTTCATGGTTCATGGTCATGGTTCATGGTTCATGGTCATGGTTCATGGTTCATGGTTCATGGTCATGGTCATGGTTCATGGTTCACGGTTCATGGTTAATGGTCAATAAAACAGTGGCTGGATGAAATCACCAGACACAAGTATCAGCGGCTTGTTTTTAGTTGCCGTGTGTGAACTGGGTGACGGCCCTCTGGAATGCTGATGCTCCGCGATCAGACAGCAAACTGCTGGTCCAGAGCAGGGCTAGGGCAGAACAGCAACGCCACGCCCACTTCACAAAGGGCGCATTACGGCAACTTTAAATCTGCTTTCCCGTTCCCTCGATGATCTTGCCAAAGATAATGTCTTCTGTCACTTTATCAAAGTGTGTTGCACTGCATGACTAAAGAAAAACATTGAAATTGGACCAGGCGCGCCGAAATGTCCTTATTCGGAAGAAAGGAAATGTTGCTGCCT
This sequence comes from Lota lota, assembly GCA_026745465.1. Taxonomy (NCBI): domain Eukaryota; kingdom Metazoa; phylum Chordata; class Actinopteri; order Gadiformes; family Lotidae; genus Lota; species Lota lota. Next base: position 1,234,181 of record JACYXH010000320.1, on the reverse strand, counting down.
AAACACACGTCCCCCTCCCCTCCTCTCACTCCCCCTCCCCTCCTCTCACTCCCCCTCCGCTCCTCTTACTCCCCCCTCCCCTCCTCTCACTCCCCCTCACTCCCCCTCACGTCCCCATCCCCTCCTCTCACTCCCCCCTCCCCTCCTCTCCCTCCCCCTCCGCTCCTCTTACTCCCCTTCACTCCCTCTCCCGTACTCTCACTCCCCCTCACTCCCCCCCTCCCCTCCTCTCCCTCCCCCTCCGCTCCTCTTACTCCCCCTTCACTCCCTCTCCCGTACTCTCAATCCCCCTCACTCCCCCCTCCCGTACTCTCACTCCCCCCTCACTCCCCCCTCCCCTCCTCTCACTCACCCCTCACTCCCCCTCCCTTTCTTGTTTGGGATCAGCTGCAATAGCTAGAAGGACATCAGATAGCCATGCTGACAGCTACAAACACACACACACACAAACACACATACACACACACACACACACACACACACACACATACACACAAACACACACACAAACAAACACACATACACAAACACACACACACACAAACACGCATACACAAACACACATGCACACAAACACTCATACACAAACACACACACACACAAACACACATACACACACACACATATGTACACACCCATGTTCCCTCACAAACACACACACACTACCCACACGTGCACACAAAACATGCACAGACATGTGTAGGAATACACAGCTATACTGGGACACACCAGAGGAAGGGGATGTGTGCCAGCTCTCCTGCTGGAGGGGTTGTTAGGGGAACAGCCTCGCAGCAGTACGTTCGCCCAACCTTTGCCTTCACGTAGGAGACCAGGAGACATCGTTAATAGAACCATCATCATCTCCAGGGGACTTTGTTTAGCCAGCCCTCACACAGGGAGGGGGGCTGTTAAACTAGCCTCCAGCCAATCACCTGCCACCCTGGAGGCTCTGGCTCCTCCCCTGCACTTAAGGGCTACTGGGTGCCTGGTTCCATCTCTCTTTGGTGGCTCACTGTCTCTCCCTCTTTCTCTCTCTCTCTCTCTCTCTCTCTCTCTGTCTCTCCCTCTCTCTCTCGCTCTCTCTCTCTCTCTCTCTCTCTCTCTCTCTCTCTCTCTCTCTCTCTCTCTCTCTCTCTCTCTCTCTCTCTCTCTCTCTCTCTCTCTGTCTCTCTTGCTCTGTCTCTCTTGCTCTGTCTCTCCCCCCCTCTCTCTCTCTCTCTCTGTCTCTCCCTCTCTCTCTCGCTCTCTCTCTCTCTCTCTCTCTCTCTCTCTCTCTCTCTCTCTCTCTCTCTCTCTCTCTCTGTCTCTCTTGCTCTGTCTCTCCCCCCCTCTCTCTCTCTCTCTCTCTCTCTCTCTCTACATATACATGTGTGTGTGTGTGTGTGTGTGTGTGTGTGTGAGAGAGAGAGAGAGAGAGAGAGAGAGAGAGAGAGAGGGAGAGAGAGAGTGTGTGTATGTGGGAGCGAGAGAGAAAGATTAAAGACAGAGTGTGTCTGTGAGAGACAAAAAGAAAGTGTTTGTCTGGGAGAAAAAGAGTGTGTTTGTGCACTAGTGTGTGTATGTGTTTATGTAATAGAGTGTGTGTGTGTGTGTGTGTGTGTGTATGTGTGTGTGTGTGTGTGTGTGTGTGTGTGTGTGTGCACTAGCGTGTGTGTGTTTCTCCACTGGAGTGTGTGTGTCTGTGCACTAGCGTGTGTGTGTTTGTGCGCTAGAGTGTGTGTGTTTCTGCACCACAGTGTGTGTGTTTGTGCACTACAGTGTGTGTCTGTGCACTAGAGTGTGTGTTTGTGCACTAGAGTGTGTGTGTTTGTGCACTAGAGTGTGTGTGTTTGTGCACTAGAGTGTGTGTGTTCATGCACTAGAGTGTGTGTGTTTGTGCACTAGTGTGTGTGTTTGTGCACTAGTGTGTGGGTCTGTGCACTAGTGTGTGGGTCTGTGCACTAGTGTGTGTGGGTCTGTGCACTAGTGTGTGTGGGTCTGTGCACTAGTGTGTGTGTGTTTGTGCACTAGTGTGTGTGGGTCTGTGCACTAGTGTGTGTGTGTTTGTGCACTAGTGTGTGTGTTTGTGCACTAGTGTGTGTGTTTGTGCACTAGTGTGTGTGGGTCTGTGCACTAGTGTGTGTGTGTGGGGGGGGGGGGGGGGGGGGGGGGCATGCCAAGACGCACAGTGCCCTTTTGGAACCGGACCTCATGATACGGCTCAACAGCAACAACTTCCACTCAGCGTTTAGCCAAGACAGGTCAAAGGTCACGTGTACCAGATGGACCGAGGCTCAGAGTATTCATCAATGATATGTTCAACCAATTACGGTGAGATAATGAGGGCTATAGCATTAAGGCGGGAAAACACATCCACAACAGATACTAAAACAAATCCTATTTCCTCTCCTCGCAAATTGTCTGCATCAATGGGTCAGAATGTGTGTTGTACATATTGTATTGTATTTGTAATGTACCAACCAGCGTAATCTCTTTATGGATACAGTGTTGAACATGACCGCTGTGCTAAATATATACACTGTACTAACCAGTTATATAGAGCCATGTCCCAATATTTACCCTGAAACCACACCTCTCTTTGCCACTTTGTTACTTTGAAGCCACGGTGTGTCCAAATGTTTTCTGATTCAAGACATTTTCAGCTGCACATTCACAGCCTTTTTGCTGTTGAATGTAAAGATGTACTCTTCAACTTTGTGGTGGCATACCTAACCCTAACCCTAACCCATACGTTTACTGCCATGTAGTTGGAATATACAATTTAAAATAAATACCTAATGAGATTTTAATATATTACACAGCAATGGGTGTTGGTAAATGACATGGTGATACTATTTCTTGGTATCCATCTTGTGTGCGATGTCACCTGACCATCCAGCGCATGAATCAACGGTCAGTCTTGTTTTAGGGCCTCCACATGAAGCCGAGGAGTCTTCGTGACTGATTGGAGAACAGAAAGCAGAGACCCGGACACTAAACAAACACGAGCGTGTCATGAGTTGTGCTCAGCAGACGCAACACAAATCCCAAACTTCAGAGCGGGTCATCTGGCACCTAAATAACTGGGTTTCTGGTTCGATTCCTCGGTTGTGCCGGAGCGTTATTGAGCAGGAACCTCCGCTGATGCTGAGAGCCCACCCCCCCCCCCCCCTTAACACCAGCGTGGTGGTCAGCTTCCAGGGAAACCAGCCAAACCCTTTGAGCTAGTGTGGTCGCCACAGTTAAGCTCCACGTTAACACAGTCCACTGACATCAGAAGGTGGAGACGCTGGAGAGGGGAGGGGTTCTGGGAGAGGGGAGGGGTTCTGGGAGAGGGGAGGGGTTCTGGGAGAGGGGAGGGGTTCTGGGAGAGGGGAGGGGTTCGGGGAGAGGGGAGGGGTTCTGGGAGAGGGGAGAGGTTCTGGGAGAGGGGAGGGGTTCTGGGAGAGGGGAGGGGTTCGGGGAGAGGGGAGGGGTTCTGGGAGAGGGGAGGGGTTCGGGGAGAGGGGAGGGGTTCTGGGAGAGGGGAGGGGTTCTGGGAGAGGGGAGGGGTTCTGGGAGAGGGGAGGGGAGAGGAGAGGGGAGGGGTTCGGGGAGGTTCTGGAGAGTGGAGGGGTTCTGGGAGACTGGGAGACGCTGGAGGGGGTTCTGGGAGCTGAGCGGGGTTTCATACCGTTGGGATCAGAACGGCAGATGGCAGGACGGTGAGGGGTAGAAGGTGAGGGGTAGAAGGTGAGGGGTAGAAGGTGAGGGGTAGAAGGTGAGGGGTAGAAGGTGAGGGGTAGAAGGTGTTAGAAGGTGAGGGGTAGAAGGTGGTAGAAGGTGAGGGGTAGAAGGTGAGGGGTAGAAGGTGTTAGAAGGTGAGGGGTAGAAGGTGGTAGAAGGTGAGGGGTAGAAGGTGAGGGGTAGAAGGTGGTAGAAGGTGAGGGGTAGAAGGTGAGGGGTAGAAGGTGTTAGAAGGTGAGGGGTAGAAGGTGGTAGAAGGTGAGGGGTAGAAGGTGAGGGGTAGAAGGTGAGGGGTAGAAGGTGAGGGGTAGAAGGTGAGGGGTAGAAGGTGAGGGGTAGAAGGTGAGGGGTAGAAGGTGTTAGAAGGTGAGGGGTAGAAGGTGAGGGGTAGAAGGTGAGGGGTAGAAGGTGAGGGGTAGAAGGTGGTAGAAGGTGAGGGGTAGAAGGTGAGGGGTAGAAGGTGAGGGGTAGAAGGTGAGGGGTAGAAGGTGAGGTAATCACAGCAGCTGAGAGATAGTTGAGAGGTGACACAATGAGTGTGTGTTGCCAGGGTGGTCGGAGGGTGGGTGTCCAGGCCTATTAAAGACAAGACCAGGATCATTCTATTGACATCCCAAAGGAAAAGGAAAGGTAGCTGTGTAAAGTGTTTCGGGTACATACACAGCCTGAATAATTCATCTTCGGCCCTTCGACAGGTTGGGCATTTCAGCAGGTGTAAACGCAGGCACAGACAGCTTGTACACACGGTGTTACACAAACAGTGAGTTACTTAAGCTCGCCTTTAAGGCACAGCAAACGAACAAGATAAAAAACACAAAGTACAAAGACAAAGTGGAGTTTAACACATCCAAAGCGTGTCATATTAAAACACTTCTAACAGTTCTGTTTGAAATCTTCCAGCTTGTCAGCAATGAGGGAATGCAGATCTCTGTTCAACTCAGCTGTTCTGTTCCTGCTCGTTGAAGCCAACAGATTCCCCAGGGAGGGGTTTGGCTTTCCTAGGCCAGTGTCGACCAATGACAGCGAGGGGTGGAGGTTCTCCCTTCTACCCGGCAACAGACCTGCGTAGGGCTCCCATTGCTCAGCTTGACTCAGGTGGGCTGATGAAGAGTGCCTGTGTGCCACGCTGTGTAGTAATCACACCGAGGTTCACCTGATGACTCATCACTACGTGCAAAACTGCCATCGCTTTCAATGTTCAAAATGGTTCAAATGGGTTTCACAGCATTGATAGTTAGCCACATTGACATGTCAAATTTCTATGTTGAGATGAACCAACAACCTTGGCAAACCTTTTTCTTTTGAGGAAAACCCTCAATCCATGTAGAGCAGTCAAAACGCGGTGTTTTCACGCATTGATCCACGTTAGTAGTTGAGGCGACGACAGCCTTGTCCAGTGTTTGAGAAGGCCTCTCTCCTTTAGGGAACACCAACATGTCGTTTGTACGGTCACATATCAAACTAAATGTAGAATCAGTCCCGGCGTGGTGGGAAATGTGCTGATGGCTGTCGTTCTGGCAGCATCTGGCACGCTGTGGGTGCTGTTTGTTTGGCTGCCGTGGTGACACAGGGAGGCATTGTGGAAGAAAGACAGCTAAAGTACATATTTCTGCAAACACAGTACAAGGGAGACCCTTATCTAAAATGTCAGCGGGACGGAGAGAGAACGAGGGAGAGAGAGACAGAGAGAGAGAGAGAGAGAGAGAGAGAGAGAGAGAGAGAGAGAGAGAGAGAGAGAGAGAGAGAGAGAGAGAGAGAGAGAGAGAGAGAGAGAGAGAGAGAGAGAGAGAGAGAGAGAGACAGAGAGAGAGAGAGAGAGAGAGAGAGAGAGAGAGAGAGAGAGACAGAGACAGAGACAGAGACAGACAGAGAGAGACATAGAGAGAGAGAGAGAGACAGAGAGAGAGAGACAGAGACAGAGACAGAGAGACAGAATGAGAGAGACAGAGAGAGAGAGAGAGAGAGAGAGAGAGAGAGAGAGAGAGAGAGAGAGAGAGAGAGAGAGAGAGAGAGAGAGAGAGAGAGAGACAGAGACAGAGACAGAGACAGAGAGACAGAATGAGAGAGACAGAGAGAGAGAGAGAGAGAGAGAGAGAGAGAGAGAGAGAGAGAGAGAGAGCCAGCGAGAGAGACAGAGACAGAGACAGAGACAGACAGAGAGAGACATAGAGAGAGAGAGAGAGACAGAGACAGAGAGAGAGAGATTGGGCCATCACTTATCTTCTGTGTGGTAGGACTGTGTGCAGTTCTTTGAAACACCTTTGGGAGACTTGGGCACCATGAACGCTCACCTCCATCACCTACAAGGAATCGGAGCTGGAATGATGACGAGAAAATAGAATGAAAAAAATCCTCCTTGACCTGTCTGTTTACCTGCCCACGTTTGTTTGTGTTTGTATGTGATGTGTGTGTGTGATGTGTGTGTTTGTATGAATGTGTGTGTGTGATGTGATGTGTGTGTGTGTGTGTGTGTGTGAGCGTGTGTGTGTGTGCGTGTGTGTGTGATGTGTGTGTGTGTTTGTTTTTTGCATGGCCTCCTTTTTGGCCGTTGACACGTCTTCTGATGCAGGAATACTAAACCCCGAGCGTCACGCTGACATCTCTGCTTCAGACAATATCGCAGACTGCCAAACAAAGGCAGGAAGGATATACCGTCTTCAATTCAACCAAATGCAAATATGGCATCCTTTCATGGTGGATGGTGCAACAAGTCTTTGTTGTCTGTGAAAAAATAAATCAACTATTTAATTTGAACATTTTCTCGTTGTAGAAACACTAAGTTTCAGCTTCGACTCTTTGTTCACTCAGCAAATAAATATCAATACCCCACAACTCTGAGGACTTTAATCCATCGATGATTCTTAGACATAAGACAGCAATGCATTGCGGGTTCTGTTGTGCTGATGCAGAAGACAGCCACAGCAAACTACATTAGTAGGCACACTGTGCTTAGCGTTCCTCAGCCCAGAGTTTGAAGAGAGAGCACTAAGGGCCTCCTCCCCTCGAGATGGCAGAGTGACTCATCACTAAAAAAGCGCTTGGAGTGGAGTTGTATAACAACTCATTAGCCAAAGACATAAAGCTACCACTCAAAGTGGTCAAGGGAAGCCGATGCAAATTTCCTCTGTGTATTAGACAGCACTGCTTCAGATCCCTCCCTCAAACCCACCATAAAAGATCACCGCTAGCTCCAGGGCCTACAGTTCAGCACAGCAGGAGCTCCTGCGCCAGTAATTGGACGACTTAATTGCTTCCAAACAGACGTATCCCCCTGACCAAGTAAACAAGGATGCTCGCCAATCTCTTTCATGCTGTTGTGCGTCCATAAAGCCACTGGTGTTTGTCCTCTTGGTTTGATTCTGGGTGCTGACGAGCTTGTCTGGGCACCCCCCCCCCCCCCCCCCACCACCCCCCCACCACCCCCCCCCCCACCACCCCCCCACCACCACCCCACCCCCCCCCCCCCCCCACCACCCCCCCCCACCACCACCCCCTAACACAGTGAAGGAGCACCCTTCCTGGTCCTGCCTCCCCGGTCCAGCTGCGGAGAGAGGGGAGGGAGCAACAGCCCCTCTGTGGTTTGAACCAACAGGGTCGGGCCCCGTGATCAGGTGACCCAGGGCCCTTCGGGGTCAAAGGAGCCATTGTGCTGGGGTGTGGAGGAGCTAAGTACCTTCTCCTCCCTGTCCCAACACCGCGTCCCTGCTCAGCTGCACTGCAGATGTTGTTTCAGGATGTGGGGGTGTTGGCCCTACTTCTCACAAAGACACCTCTGATGGAGCTGTCACCTTGCTTGTGCCAGGATGGAACATTTTGAGTTTCCTTTTTTCTGTTAAATGCACACCATGGGAAATGCTATAGCGCTGATTGTTGCCGTGCGGAATTAGCCTGGATGTGTTTCTAGATTTGAAGTTGGAGGAGGTTATATCACTGAGATGTAGACAGCTTTGAACAATGGTGGGTGGCTGCGATCGTGGCGTGTTGTTACAGCTGGCCTCTGTTGCTATGCGTGAGGAATATGACTCAACAGTTGGAAAATATTGTATGACTAAACCTGAGGGACAATCCTGTGTGACAGGGTGGGAGCTAGGACCTGCTCGTGCTGGGCCTGCCCAGGTGCTTTCAGGGAGGTTATAAAAGGGGCGGGGCTAACTTTGGTGGCCATTTTGAGCATTTCCTTGTTCAGAGAGGGCATGTGGTTCAGCAGGGGGACTAGAGGTCAAACGTCTAACACAAAGAAGAGGTTCGTTATCAAATGATTTCCTTGCTGTGATGTTAACTGATCTTGTATTAATGTAATTATGATACTCTCCATAGCGTTGACAGGGCAACAAAGCCCAACATAAACCACCCATGGACCAATGTTAAATAACGGAGCAATGGGCTGGGTGTATTTGTGAGATGGCCGTTGTAACGAGTTGTTCCTTGACTTGCAGATTCAAGGGCTGATCATTGTCCCCCGGATAAGGTCAGTGTTGGCTTGCTGTGAATCCTAGCCTCACTCCCCTGCTATCAAAAACATGCATTTTTTGGTTTATATTAGGATACAGGTAATGAGTGATCATTCGTTTTGTGTGCTTTTCCAATACTGACCGCTATCCTCTGTATAGGACCTCAACTACCCCGTTGTTTGGGGCCCTTTGGGTAACCACAGGCGATTTGGTGTTTGTGTATTGACTGCTTGCCCTCCTGTGCCATCACCACATGGCTGGTAAGCCGTCTGTCCTCTGTCCTCCTCACCCGTCTTCAGCAGGTCCACCTGAGCCATGTCTTGAACTGCTGAAGAAATGAATAAAAGTGCTTGTAAAAGCTGGTGAACCTCCCACCTCCATGGCTGGAGTCATTGTAAAGCGAGGTACACGTGTTGTGGGGGCGATCGGTCTTCCCCACGGGGACACATGTTCACATCGTCTTCGTCAAACTGCGTCATTGCCGCTACATATTTCATTTCAATTGTCTAATGAATAAATCAAACATTCACAAACATAGATGTTTAAAATGAACTTGACTGTTTTGCGTGACAGTTAAGGAAATGGAAAGCAAAATGGGTATACATTTGATTTTCATTCTCGTTTATTTAAAGTAATGTTATGCTTGACCGTAATGTGACTCAAATGTGTAAAAATGATGGATCATTAAGGTTTTATTGACCTGTTGTGACTGGCGGGGGCTAATTCTCTCATGTGATGCTGCATGTATCGGTCCAGGGGCTAGGAGTGGGAGGCTGGGCACAATGTCTCGCTCTCTCGCTCTCCCAGCGGGCTCCTGGCGATGCAGGCGGTGCTGGGGCTAAAAGAGACCAGTGTTACTGTGGTGGGATGAATACCCGTCCTCATTACAAGAACAGACGAGGGAGGGAACTTGGTTTACTTATGCAAGCGCTGCTTCATTGTCCAATCAACCTTTTTGTGTTGTGTCCCTTGAAAATGGAACCGCACTAGAACACGTTCTCCTTGGCTCCAGTAAAGGCTTTTGTTTATGGCCGTAAGGAGTAATGTCTCTTCTGATTCAGTTATTGATTGTGGACTGTGCAACCAAGGAGCACTGACTAACCTCATATTGTTAGTTTCTAAACAAACACAACGTACCCTGACATAAACCCTGAAAACAAAGGCATACAAAACCAAATACTAAATCATCACTAACTATCCCAAAAGGTCCGACGGTGTTCCTCGCATGGGGCACCAATGTCCCCAGCGATCGATTAGAGAACGCTCAGAGGACGATGGTGACTCAGCACTTCCTCAGGCTCCGCCACGATAACAAAACAGACCAAACACTTTGCTTGTTCCCAGCTTGTATAAGTATGCAAATATAATTTCTTATTGAAATATAGAAAACCCACACTGTGACATTGAAGTGATGGAAAACAGTATGGTTAAATATGTAAAAGAACAATAATACATCTGAGGGATGCATCCATCACGGCCCTACTGAATATCTTCAAAGTAAATTAATATACATCTCAAACTAAGCTGAAATACTTAATCCCGATCCCTGCTGTTTTGTGTAGTGTGGATTTCCTCCAAAGTTCAAAATGCTGTATTGTAATGTGAGTCAGGTGATTGGTCAGTGTCTCATTCATGTGCATGGTGATTGGTCAGTGTCTCATTCATGTGCATGGTGATTGGTCAGTGTCTCAGCCATGTGAGTGCATGGTGATTGGTCAGTGTCTCAGCCATGTGAGTGCATGGTGATTGGTCAGTGTCTCAGCCATGTGAGTGCATGGTGATTGGTCAGTGTCTCAGCCATGTGAGTGTATGGTGATTGGTCAGTTTGTCTCAGCCATGTGAGTGCATGGTGATTGGTCAGTGTCTCAGCCATGTGAGTGCATGGTGATTGGTCAGTGTCTCAGCCATGTGAGTGCATGGTGATTGGTCACCCGTTTGGCTATGTAAGCAGGTCGGAAAATAGACTCCACTCTTTGAATCGGCTTAGAGGAAAAGAAGGAAATCGAGACTGAAATAATGTGAGATATAAAAAAAACGAATGTCAGCTCCTGACCAACGCTGATAGGGAAGGTGTGCTGTTGAGATATATCTAGATATATATCTATATCGATAGATAGATAGATAGATAGATATTTAGTGTAATGGTGGCAGGATGTTCTTCACTGGAGATATAGTGATGGTGTTGGGTAGCTATTTTAGAGCAGCTTCTCACCCCTCAGTTATACAGTCCTATAAAAGGACTATGAGAGCGACGGGAACCAGACTACCTGATGTACGCATGGCAGGAATGGAGTAGAGGGGACTCAGGGCCCATAAACGACCTTGTCTTGTCCCTGGCGGTACGCCACCATGGCAGGAGTCCCGGGCGTTAAATGGCCCCTGGAAGCAGACTGGAACCTCTCCCCTCTGGACTCGTTCTGGTCTTGGTGCGTCTCAGAGCGCTACAGAACTTCTGGCTAACTTCTCAGTCAGCTCAGCAGAACAAAGCAAAGCCGTCCGTCTTGTGGCCCCAGGCGATAGCGTAGAGACAAACGACAGGTGGCTAAGTGGTTGTTTACGGGGGTGGGGGGGTGAAGTGACTGGTGTGTTGTGGGACTGCCTAGCGTGTGCTTGTGGGCATGCTGTGTGTACGCCTGTGGGTTTGTTTGTATGTGCGCTGTGTGTATGTTGTGGCTGTTGAGTGTGCTCTGGACGTGGTGTGTGTTGTAGGGCTGGCTGGATGTTTGCAGACAGGCATGTGTGCTGTAGATCTCATGACTCACAAACACAGAGCCAACGATGTGGTTCATGAGATGGTCCTCGGAGTGTGTGTGTGTGTGTGTATGTGTATCTAAAGGCATGTCTGCCAAGAATTTGACAGTGTGTGGGTGGGTTTGTTTGGTGTGTGTGTGTGGAGGGGGCGTGGGTAAAGAGAATGAACTGCTGGAGGTCTTGACCATATTTAATTGGGTCATCATCGTTGTCTCCTTGGAGACAGGGGGGCTCAGTGATGTCATCATGGCTCTGGCAGGGCTGAGATGAAGAGGATGGTCTCCTCCGAGACCAAAGACACCGCAAAGACTCGCAGATACACTGATCATGCAGAATCTTTAGTGTCTAAAGATGGTGTCCAGTACACCATGATGGGGCATAAACTAAACATCTCCTTTGTGTGTGTGTGTGTGTGTGTGTGTGTGTGTGTGTGTGTGTGTGTGTGTGTGTGTGTGTGTGTGTGTGTGTGTGTGTGTGTGTGTGTGTGTGTGTGTGTGTGTGTGTGTGTGTGTGTGTGTGTGTGTGTGTGTGTGTGTGTGTGTGTGTGTAAAAGGTTTTTACATGCCTTGAAGCAGTCAAAGATGCCATTATTTCCATGGTAGGACTGGATTTTCATGGCTCTTTAAATTCAGTTGTTAGTATAATGTTGTTCTGGAGTGACATTATGCAGCACATGGATTCAAAAGAATGTTGAGATACAAAGGCAGACCTTCAACAGACAGAACAGTATTGGATAAACTGTTACACGGGCAGGGGACATTTTGAACAGAATGGAGCAGTTCCATCTGTAGAAACCACTTCCTCTTGGGAATCCTTATCCTCAGAAAACAAAGTGCAGCTGTGGCGAGGGTGAATGATTGCAGGAGGGTGATCTATTGCAGGGTATTGTAATGGTTCATTATGGTCTTGGACTCCCAGCCAAAAGGTTTGGGGTTCCAATCCCTGAGTCTGCACTCTACCTGTGGGCATCCTTGAGCAATGTGCCTCACCCCAGGCCAAGTAATGACATGTTTCTAAATAACCCACAACCTGTCGCTTTGTCGCGCTGGACAATTCCTGAACGACTAGTCAAACTGTTTGACTGCTGAGCTTCATTCAGAGAGCCAAGGTTACCTGAAGTCACCTTCCTTTCCTCCATCAATTATTCACGGCGTCTCTGTTGCTTTAAAGAGCAGAGGGAGCAGGTTTTTTCCAAAGCGTGTGTATTCCAGAAGGATTGCCTTACCCCTGTGACGTGCAGGCCAACCTTTGGACAGCAGGCTGTATGCTCTGTTCAACCAGGCACCTCTCCCCTCCACAACCTGAACCCCATGGCTCTGAGGCCCTTCAACAGGTTCTCTCTGTCTGTCTCTGTCTGTCTCTGTCTGTCTCTGTCTGTCTCTGTCTCTCTCACTCTCTCTGTCTCTGTCTCTGTCTCTCTGTGTCTCTGTCTCTGTCTCTGTCTCTGTCTCTGTCTCTGTCTCTGTCTCTGTCTCTGTCTCTGTCTCTGTCTCTCTCGCTCTGTCTCTCTCTGTCTCTCTCTGTCTCTGTCTCTCTCTGCCTCTCTCTGTCTCTCTGTCTCTGTCTCTCTCTCTCTCTGTCTCTGTCTCTGTCTCTCTGTGTCTCTGTCTCTGTCTCTGTCTCTGTCTCTGTCTCTGTCTCTCTCTGTCTCTCTCTGTCTCTGTCTCTCTCTGCCTCTCTCTGTCTCTCTGTCTCTGTCTCTCTCTCTCTCGCTCTCTCTCTGTCTCTCTCTGTCTCGCTCTGTCTTTGTCTGTCTCTCTCTCTCTCTCTGTCTGTCTCTGTCTCTCTGTCTCTCTCTGTCTCTCTTTCTCAGCACTTAGATAACCCCCTCAGGTCTCTTCAGTCAGTATGTCTTGCTGGTGGTTATTTCACCACTTCTGTTTTAATTCTGTTCTGGCAGTTCGTTAACAGCTGTGTTTTATTTGCACTGGACTCTTTGGATTAAAGTGTCTGGTAAATGACTAAATAGGGTCAAGCTTCAAGGTTGCTGAATTTAGCTGACATGGTTATGGCTAATACATGACATATTCAAATAGAATCCCTTCAAATGATGTCCTTCTATATTAAAACAGTCACACCACAAAACCTGTGCAGGTACGAAACAGATTATCACTCCATAAAGGCCGATCTCGTGAATTTCATCAGATGTTTATTAGTTTTTTTTATTGTTGAAGTTGTGCCTTTGTTGAACCCCCTCCACTTTCATTTGAAGTACCATTTACATGATGATCATCACTCCTTGAGGACTGGATGGGTTCATCAGGAGATTTATACGCTCAACTCACTTTTAGATTTGATACAGTAATACCATTTTAGATTTAATAACACTTGATACATCTTTACCATTTACATGTTCTACCATTTGATGTAACTCAATAATGTAATGCAAATATCAGTATTGGAAGGGATCAGACACTGGGTGTGTAATGTATTAATTCACCATGTAGCTCTGCCAGGAATCAAAGTGCAAGTTGTTCTTTAGCATTATGTTGTATAAGGCTGGAGATAGGTGATTGATTCTTTTGAATAAAGCTGTCTTTTTGTTGTGGCTGTATTGCTGAAGTCTATGTACTGTCTGTGGCCTCAGGCTATCCACATACAGAGCTCTAAAAAGTGAAGATGAGTTTGAAAGAGTGTTTGGTCGAGAAAAATCCTGTTTATTTTCGTACCACTGTTTTACAGTTTTAACTTCTCCAACTGGTTGGATCATCTAATTAACCAAATGGATTCAAGAATCAAAATGGTCACACTGCCTCAGCGCAAATATTTCTAACAGTTAACATAGAAAAAGAAAAAGTCAAATAGAGTGTAAATGTCCCCATAAGTTAAAAAGGGTAATTGAGGTCAGACTTGGTCCCAGAGGACCTCGAAGCTATCGGCTTCTTATCTCCAAGGTCCTCTGGGAAAGCACAGTGATAATTCCGCTAGCATGTGAAGCCACCATCTGAGAGCAAATTGCAATATTTTGATAGCGGCTGGATTTCCACTTCCATAGGCAGCGTGCCGTGTGTTCTTACAGAAGATCTCTTAAAGGAACTGTTCCCGGCAGAACTCAGAGCTAGAGAAGCATTCGATGCGATATGCGATCAACAGAAAGATGGTTGAGACAAGACGTGATTTGCTCACTCGGGTTTTGTTGTGTTGTTGTTGTGTTGTTGTTGTTGTGTTCAGAAGGGCCACAGCGGTGCAGGGGGGGTGGGGGGGGGGGGGGGTATTCTCCACCGCTGTCATTGGGTGGTAGCCACATGCGTCTTCACCACCAACATTCATAATCAAAGAAAGCACACGCAGTCAGTGTTTCCCTGCATCAGAAATCCGCAGGAATATCACGTTGCATGTTGCATGACATTTCATCCCACCGGGAGGCATTGCACCACGCGGTCTGAACAGGAAGTCAGGGGTTTCCTGTTTCAGTGGCAGGCGTTATCAGGCCTTGGCGTTCTTCTTCTTCTGTGGTTGTCAGACGGTAAGGCGAGCCGCGGTGTAACCCGAGGACACGCTGTCAGCTCGCTAAACGTTAGCGCTGTCGTTCGGATTTCAGCGCGCGGCTGCACCTTGGCTCGTGTGTGTGGCCTTCACGCCGTCTGTTTGGATTGGCTAATCCAGCAGTCTCGGGCTAGCATTTTATTTTGGTTGTTGTTTGTCCGTTATTTCTGGGTGCAGGTCACCTGGAGGTCAAAGCTCTCTAAGTGCCTCCATTGTTCTTGTTGGGGTCTTTTTTTGATCTCTTTATTCTGTTTTCTTTTTCTCCTTCTTCCCCTGGTCTCATCCCTCTGATGACTAGTCTGTGAGTCTCTCTCCATCTCCCTCCTTTCTTCAAACATTTTCCTTCTCTCGAGTCTGCGTCTTGCTAACTGTCTTTTCTCATGCTCCTTCCCTCTGCGTCTTCTCGGTCCTAAGAGTAAACAGGCAGGACATGAACTAGAAGAGACACAGAGACAAGGCTGGTGGTTTTCCTTGCCGTGGCAAGTGCCGTGCCGTGCCGTGCCGTGCTCTCCCAGCACGCGTTGTGTACATCGACCCTGGGCCGGGGATGCGTCACTCATCTAATTTATAATTCATTCACGGTGCTGTACTGATCACGCTCGCTGAGTCCATGCTTGGACGACCTGCATTAGACAGGTGTGTTTGCTTCGTGCTTAGCTGCTTGTTTTATTGTGTGCCATTAAAGAGCGAACAGGAATTATCCTGTGTGTGTGTGTGTGTGTGTGTGTGTGTGTGTGTGTGTGTGTGTGTGTGTGTGTGTGTGTGTGTGTGTGTGTGTGTGTGTGTGTGTGTGTGTCTGTGTGTGTTTTGCAGTTAAATACAATCAAAACCTTTAAGTGATTCTCAGAAGGACGCACGCATTACTCAGACACACACACACACACACACACACACACACACACACACACACACACACACACACACACACACACACACACACACACACACACAGCCTAAACACAGCATGCAGTATAGCAGTGCAAGAATAGCAACAACACAATGTCAGTCACATGGTGTTCAGCATCATTGGGCACCAGGACACTGACCACACTTCCTGTGGTCACACACCCAAACACACGTACAATACTGCCTTACTTGTTTAGTTTGCAGATGCTGTTACCCAACGTGGCTTTAGGTAAAGCCAGATGTCATTGGTGAGCAGGTAGGTGTTTTTCTGCTCAAGTCCATGGCCACTGGGGATTGAACCCAGTACCTTTTGACTGGGAGTTGAACACCCCAGCCACTACATCATCCCTCCCCCACACATAGTCTCACCCCATGCTGTTCCAGGGGTTTCTGCCACGGAAGTTTACCGGGAGCAGAGAAGCCACAGTCCTCCAGAGCACATTACAAACTCTGCATAGTATCTATCATATGGAATACCAGGTCAACAAGCACAAGGAGGGCCAGTTCTGTGTGGCTTTCATGGTTCATATTTTCTGCATGGCTATGTGCTCTGTTGCTTTTCTTGCATGTCTATCACTAACCTTTTGTGGAGGAGACATTGGAGACAGAAATGAGTTTCTTCATACACTAAGAACCATTTACCACCTGCCATGCCAAAAATAGCTCAGCGAACTTTAAAACGAATGGAATAAAAACACCTGTTCACCCCCCCGTCTCTCTCTCGCTCAAGCTCTCGCTCTCGCTCTCTCCTTCTCTTTTCCTATTGCCATCTCTCTCCCTATCTCCATCTATCACTCTCTCCCACACACAAACACAGACTCACATAGTATTAAATTATGAATCCACATCTGAACCAGCCACCTCTGCTCAGAACTGGCTGGAACTGGACTGTCTGTTTACACTGTTTGTTTCACTGCTCGGTCAGTGAACAGAAAGGTTTATGCAAATATCTTTAAAGATACATTTCATTTAGGAGCAGGTAGGTGTTAGGCCTCTTGCTCTAAGATGCCTATAGCAGGCAGACTGTGGGCATTGGGATTCAAACCCAGAACCTTTCAGCTCCCCCCCCCCCCCCCCCTTCGCCTGCAAAACAGCACCTGCTGCTCATTCCTCATCTTTCTCTCTTTTCTCATCTCACTTCGTTTCGTCTCTTGTTTTCATCCCTCCCTTTGTTCTCTCGGGTTCACGTGCACGCTCGTGGTGCAACGTGCATGCTTGTGGTGCAACGTGCACGCTCGTGGTGCAACGTGCACGCTCGTGGTGCAACGTGCACGCTCGTGGTGCAACGTGCACGCTCGTGGTGCAACGTGCATGCAGAAGGGCTGAGGGGAGTGTAGGCTCTAGCTGCTAGGGGCCTCTGGTGGATGAACAATAGGGCCATTTTGTGGTGTTGGGGTTTGGTCAGGGGGGGTGTTGTTTAGGCTGGCATTCATCATGGAGGTTCTGATGAAAGATGTGGAGCGGTGGGCTGGTAGTGGGCAGGGGGGGGGGTTCTGTGGCGTTTTTAATGAACTGGCCATGTGCTACGAAAGCTGCAATTAGGGCTTTGAAGCGCAATGAGAGCAGTTCTGGTTGGATGCTGGTGTTGTCCTATGGGGGAGGGGATGCTAGCCCGTGGTTCATGTGGAGGTTAGCTAATTGAGCCATCTCGTTTGGTAGGAAACTCGTTAGTCTGGCTCTCTGGTGCTCACTCTCTCTGGCTTAGCTGACTCACATTGGCAAACACAGCTCATTTTAATCAAGTATGGGGAAATTGAAGTGCTGGTGTTTTTCTTCACCTGTGTAATCCCAGGTGCAGCTTTGTCTGTGATGGGTTTCCTCTAAATCTATACACTCTGATTGCTAGGGTTCGATGGAACCCTCTGCGTGTATTTTGTACAAATCGAATTCTTGATTATTGATCTTCTTTACCTCATCCTTAGGTTGTTCCTCTCTGTCCCTCTATCTCTCTCTATCTCTATCTCTTTCTTGTGCCTGTTAACGCTCGCGTTCCATCTTGGTCGTCTATATAACTCTTCTCTGTTAATGTACCTCCATTCCTGTCTTCTGTCATAGCTGTCAATCTGCATGTCCCTCCAGATGGCTTCTCATACTGTAGAACTGTTAACTACTGAGTCATTCAGAGGCTTCCATGCACTTACACCGAGGACGTGTTGTGAAGGAGCTGGTAAGGTGTTGGGTATCTGGCTCAAGGAGGCCTACAGGTAGAGTGTGGATCCAAACCCACAACGTTTGGCCCTAACCATTCGGTTAACCTGGATCATCCTTTTTGTTTCAAATCCGTGAGCATGATGTTGAGATTAAACATCATATTATAACAATGCCAGATAAGAAAACACCAACATCAGTTATAGTATATCCATAAAATCCATGCAAAAAACGATTTGTTAGCACTAGTAGCTACATATGGAATGTCACGGCTATGCAATAAACAGACAAGCCAAGATTTACCAGTGGTGTAATAGCATTAGCATTTAGCTCAATGCAGTAGCAATTAACATTCTCAGCGCATAGTGGCATCCGGCCTCCTGCATTAGCTAGCCCTTCTTCTATGCTGTCACGATGGCCATCGCAGGCTCTGGATATCAGTGTCAATGTGCTACATATCTGTGCCTATAGAGATATATATCTATAGAGATAGAGACATAGAGATGCATGTATCAGCCCTGTTGCTGACCATGAAATAACTTATTCCCCCAAGGACATCATCCTCGTCATCAGTCGGACTATAAATATAGAAGACACCACGTGGTGTGATATATCCTGCCCCACCCACACAGGGAGAAACCATTACCAGGAACCCCGCGGGTGGAGGCGGGGGAGTGGCAGTTTCCCTCCGATAGTGGTGCGCTCTAAATATAAACCTGCCGCCTTCCAGACTGTGTGTGTGTGTGTGTGTGTGTGTGTGTGTGTGTGTGTGTGTGTGTGTGTGTGTGTGTGTGTGTGTGTGTGTGTGTGTGTGTGTGTGTGTGTGTGTGTGTGTGTGTGTGTGTGTGTGTGACGGAGGGGAGTTAGGGACAAACAGAGAGATAACAGGGGGATGGAGATAGAGAGAGGGAGTAATGAGATAGAGACAAACATGTGAGAGAGATGAGAGATGGGGAGATAGAGTGCGGAGGAGGGGGTGAGGAAGGAAGCCAAGGGGAGAGAGGAGAGAGCTGTGACACCATGGCTCTGCAGGTGATGCTGCAAAACATTAAGTGTTCATACTTGATGACAACCATGTCTATCTGAGACCAGTAACTCATATAGGTGCATCGGATCCTCCTCAGACAATGTAGCAAAGCCCAGTTCAGATGATACGTCTTCATATGAAAATATGTCTAGTGTGCAGGGTTACAAAGTGATGAAATGGTTGTCATTCTTATTAACTTATTATTTATTAGTATTTTCATTTTGCCCAAATCAGCGCCTCTCCCCTCCTCTCCTCTTTTCTCTTGTCCTCTCCTCATCCTTCCTCATCCTTCCTCTCCTCTCCTCTCCTCTCCCCTCCTCTCCTCTTTTCTCTTGTCCTCTCCTCATCCTTCCTCATCCTTCCTCTCCTCTCCTCTCGTCTCGTCTCGTCTCGTCTCCTCTCCTCTCGTCTCCTCTCCTGTATTGTCATCTCTCTTCTTCTATTAGAATGTGTTCTCATGGTGTCTGAGGACCTAAAGGAGGCGTCGCAGAGCGAGCGGTGTCTCTGAGGTCAGGGTGTCTAACGATGAAGAACCGGTATCTCTTCTACATTCAGGCATCACTCCCTGCCCACCTCTCTGTTCTGTTTAGGCTGCTTGTCTCTCTGCTGGGTCCGTCTGTCCCTCTCTGTTCTGTTTAGGCTGCTTGTCTCTCTGCTGGGTCCGTCTGTCCCTCTCTGTTCTGTTTAGGCTGCTTGTCTCTCTGCTGGGTCCGTCTGTCCCTCTCTGTTCTGTTTAGGCTGCTTGTCTCTCTGCTGGGTCCGTCTGTCCCTCTCTGTTCTGTTTAGGCTGCTTGTCTCTCAGTAGTCGATGTAGTCGTCATGTCCGTAAGTCCTTTCATCCATCATGGCTGTCAGTCGGTCCCATCTGCATGGCAGTGGCAGCGTCTCTCTCTCTCTCTCTCTCTCTCTCTCTCTCTCTCTCTCCCTTCCTCTCTCTCTCTCTCTCTCCCTTCCTCTCTCTCTCTCTCTCCCTTCCCCTCTCTCTCTCTCTCCCTCCCTCTATACCTTTCGCTGTCTCTCGCCCTCACCCTCTCTCTCATAAATCATCAGACAGCTGCACACTAAACAGCAGCTGCCTCTCTTTGAGGTCCTCTCACCTCCCCCAACTCTGATCACTACTCGGGGGCGTGGTGGTGGGTGGGTGGGTGGTGGTGGTGGTGGTGGTGGTGGTGGTGGTGTGGTGGTGGTGGTGGGGGGGCGTGGTGGTGGTGAAGAGGGGTGAAGGGGGTGGTGGTGAAGGGGGTGGGGGTGGGGGGGCGTAGTGGTGGTGGGTGGGTGGGTGGTGGTGTGGTGGTGGTGGTGGTGGTGGTGGTGGTGGTGGTGGTGGTGGTGGTGTGGTGGTGGTGGTGGTGGTGGTGGTGGGGGGGCGTGGTGGTGGTGAAGAGGGGTGAAGGGGGTGGTGGTGGGGGTGGGGGGGCGTAGTGGTGGTGGGTGGGTGGGTGTGTCTATGGTGTCCTCGATGCTGAAATGGTCTGCTAGAGAAACCGCGAGGAACATCACAGCCGATCAATATTTTTTGATGCAACTTTTCTCTAAATGTTCAGAGCACCATACAAATAATGTTTGATTGATTGGATGCATCTGAAATGACCCCCCCCTGACGTGGTGGTGTGTGTGTGTATGTGGGGGAGGGGGGGTAGATGTCGGTAACAACCGCAAGAATAGTCGCCATGGTAACACTGACATCACCGCAGGCGAAGAGTGTGGCTTGAGTGCCCTCGCTCAAAGAGAGCCTTGTGTTGCTCTCTGTAAAGGCCAAGGGTCCCTGGAACAATCCCATGAAATAAAGCCTCTCGCTCCCGCTCTCGCTCTTGCTCCCGCTCCCGCTCTCGCTCTCCCTCTCCCTCTCCCTCTCCCTCTCCCTCTCCCTCTCGCCCTCCCTCCCCAATCTGTCCCTCCTGCTGTAGCGATGGGAGTGACAGTCAGCACGCGTCCTGCTGAGTGTTTTGTTTTGCTTCTTCATTTGATTATTAGGTCAAAGAAACAGCTGCGTTCCTTTTGGGTCTGCAACCACTCAACTCTCGCGAGGTTTCACTTCTCTTTGAGCGAGACTTGGTTAGAATAACAAAGAGACCAGCTCAAGTCAATGGTAAAGAAAAAAGGGTTATTTCTCAGTAGGGATCCTTTCCATAATGTTGTCAGACACAGAAGAACAATCTGAGCCTTTCAGTGGCCAAAACAAGCACTGTTAGAGGACGTCCATTGACCATTGCTCTTGCCCCTTTGGGTTGCATTGCAGCAATGGCTGAAGCGCTCTCTCTCAATACTGGACCAATTAAAAAAAGGTTTTCTGCAATAGTCACTTAGAGCCCAAATAATGGGAAATGAGGGTCCAAGTTGAAAATCCTGAAGTTATCATTTAAGGGGAAAGAGCTATAAAAATAGAGCTATAATAATAGAGTTATAATAATAGAGCTATAATAATATAACTATAATAATAGAGTTATAATAATAGTGCTATAATAATAGAGCTATAATAATAGAGCTATAATAATAGAGCTATAATAAAACAGCTATAATAATAGCTAAATATTATTATAGGTAAAGGTAAAGGTGCATTATTTCAGACCTTTTAATTCTTCAAACTATATGATGTCTCATTGAGGTCAAGGACCAGAGAGAGAGAAAGAGAGAGAGAGAGAGAGACGAACAAAGAGAGAGAGGGACCATAGGAGAATGTTTGAGCCCTGAGAAAATACACAGAGAGAGCAATGCATGCGTGCAAGGCTGAAGCGTGGAGCATGTCTGAGCGTGTGCGTGGGTCCTACATCGCTACACAAATCTCCTAAACATCACCGCTGTTGCAACCGTGTTTGATGGCATGCTAATCCATACACCCATCTTGAACTCATTTTCTCCTGCTTGTGTTCAATGCATCTGAAGCAGCAGAGCAGTCACATGGGTCACAATATTCACATGACAAACGCACTAAAGGGACTCAACAGCAGTTGTTCATTTAGTTTATTTTAATCCTACTGAGAGCTGTCAGTTTGGACAGATTTAAACTAAATCTTGTATCTTAATAGGTCTTATATGCATTGATCAGAATCTATTTTCAAAATAAACTGTATATGTTTACTTGAGTTTAATAAGGGGTTGTAGGTGATTAGGTCTTAAATGTATACACTTGTTAAGATCAAAGACTTGCACAGTGAAATCTTAGCATGTGAAATTAGAAACTATTGAGGATTCATTTTAAATGTGCCA
>JACYXH010000320.1:1190000-1207500 GCA_026745465.1 Lota lota | reverse complement strand
ACACACACACACACACACACACACACACACACACACACACACACACACACACACACACACACACACACACACACACACACACTCTCTCTTAAACAGGTATTTTTTCTGGCCTTCTGCTTTCTCCTCTCACTCCTTCCACGCCCTCCTTTGTTTCCTTGGTCTAATCCTGCCTTCCATTCCTCCTCCCTTCCTCTCCTCTCCGTCCTTCTCCCCTTCCTCCCAGCTGCCTCTAACACCTCTGCTCCTCTCTCTTCATCCCGTTGTCCTCGCTCCTCCTGGTTCCTGCTCTATTGCCTCCTCAACACCTCCAAGAGTCACCGTATCACACCTGCTTTCCTTCTTATGTTGGAAACACCTGTCCCTGACACACACACCCATACACACATACACACGCACGCACGCACACACGCACGCACATACACACGCACACACACAGATAATTCAGATATGCACGTGATTACTGGGCAGGTAAAGGGTGAGGGCATCATGCTCAAGGAGGCCTTCAGGTTAAGACAGAGACGTTAGGGATCCAACCCAGCTCATTTTGTCTGGGACTGGACCCCTAGCCACTGAGCTATCCCTGCTAAGGAGTGCATGAATTATGTGGCATGTGTGTGTGTGTGTGTAATAGGACCACATTCTCCTCCACTAATACATTATAAACACTCTGACATCTGATCTCTGCTCAGTCTGGCCAGTGCATTGTACATAGCATACTCTTCCA
This sequence comes from Lota lota, assembly GCA_026745465.1. Classification (NCBI taxonomy): domain Eukaryota; kingdom Metazoa; phylum Chordata; class Actinopteri; order Gadiformes; family Lotidae; genus Lota; species Lota lota. The sequence continues at coordinate 1,206,776 of JACYXH010000320.1, read as the reverse complement.
TCGTTTTAGTTTCCATTGTACTAGTGTAAAGCTGCGCTAGCTAATTAGTGATGGCCAAAAGTATACAAGAGTTTACATTTTGGGGGCTGAACTGTTCCTTTAGCTTTGAGGCTAACGCTAACGCTAGTGGGACAGACTCTGTGTCGTCAGCCGTATGAAGTCACAAAGCCTACCTGCTCCTTAACGTATCTGAAATCACTTAGGAAAAAAGCGTCTGCTAGAATCCAATACAAGCCCTGTCCTACCAGACGGCATCTCGTCTGGCTGGGAGCGACAGCCTTTCATTTAGTCTGCTTTGTTACCTAACCCTCACGCTGCCAGACACAAAGCATCTATCTCTCACAGGAAGTCTTCTCTCCAGATGTCCTCATCGCACTCACTTTGTCCCCCGCCAAGCGCAGCAAGACACAGATACGCCATCGCTCGTTACCACAGCGATGACCTCTGACCCCCCCTGTTACCGGTCTAATCTCTCCCACGTTTTATCATTTGACGTGTTCAGCGTTTATTTGTTGGGATCAATTGATAGAACTCTGTGTCACAAGCAAGGTACATGAATGATAGCGACACCAGTTAACTATAACGGTAAAAATATAGAAGTCTTAGTCGAACCAAAATAATCGTATCGAGGTCTCAACAGTAATACTAATATATGAACAATTATGATAATTATAATAATAATACATTCTCATTTGTTTTTCAATGTGCGTGAATGTGCTGTAAACAGGGTTTCCCTAACCCTGTGGACAGTGGACTGTGGACCAGTGGACAGAATGTCCCAGACCAGGGAAGCTGCTCCAACAAGCCTTTACGGCCTGATGGTTTATCTGCTGGACGCGGCCGTTCAGGCCCTCCTCTCAGGCCCTCCTCTCAGGCCCTCCTCTCAGGCCCTCCTCTCAGGCCCTCCTCTCAGGCCCTCCTCTCAGGCCCTCCTCTCAGGCCACATTGATTGAGCGTGTCCTTGAGCGGGGGGACGACACGGTGATACATCACCCACAACCCTCGTTGTGCTCCAAGACCCCCGGGGTCGCCCACGCTACTTGAGGGTTGACCCAGCGCCTACCCTCCTCCTCCCCTCCACCTCACCCTCTCCTCCCCCCTCCTCCCCTCCACCTCACCCTCTCCTCCCCCCTCCTCCCCTCCACCTCACCCTCTCCTCCCCCCTCCTCCCCTCCACCTCACCCTCTCCTCACCCCTCCTCCCCTCCACCTCACCCTCTCCTCCCCCCTCCTCCCCTCCACCTCACCCTCTCCTCACCCCTCCTCCCTCCACCTCAGCCTCACCTCACCCCTCCTCCCCTCCACCTCACCCTCTCCTCCTCCCTCCTCCCTCCTCCCCTCCACCTCACCCTCTCCTCCCCCCTCCTCCCCTCCACCTCACCCTCTCCTCACCCTCTCCTCACTCCTCCTCCCCTCCACCTCACCCTCTCCTCACCCCTCCTCCCCTCCACCTCACCCTCTCCTCCCCCCTCCTCCCCTCCACCTCACCCTCTCCTCACCCTCTCCTCACTCCTCCTCCCCTCCAACTCACCCTCTCCTCTCCCTTCCTCCTTTTACACCTCCTTCCCTCCCTTCCTTCTCCACCTCCTCTCGTTTCCCTCCTTACTTCCCCTTCCTCTCCCAATCCTGTGTGTGTGTCTGTGTGTGTGTGCGTGTGTGTATTGTGCATGTGTGTGGGGGTGGGGCTTGTATAGGGGAGGGTGTGTGTGGTGTTTGATGGTTGGTTAGGTGGGAGGCCGGCTGGTCTCATAGTTAATCTGTCAGAGGCGTTATATGAGTAGGATTCATATGAGAGATTTGTTCTCGGAAATTCCACCCTGCATGGTGTCCTGCATCCCTGTGTGTGTGTGTGTGTGTGTGTGTGTGTGTGTGTGTGTGTGTGTGTGTGCATGCGTGTGTGCGTGTGAGGGTGGGTGGGTGGGTGGGTACGTGCGTGCATGTGCGTGCATGTGCGTGAGTGTGTGTGTTATAGGCACAATACTCACAACCACACACACAATGCCCTTCACAGAGTATGAGTTTATGTGCAAGGGCCGTGTTTGTGTATGTGTGTGTGTGCGTGCGAGCGTGTGTGTGTGTGTGTGTGTGTGTGTGTGTGGTTGTGCGCACGTCTATTTACAACAAATGCCCTTCACAGTGCATGAATTTCAGTGTCTTTGTGTAGTGCCTCCATGTAGGTATGTGTGTGACGCATGTGTGTGTGTGTGTATGTGTGTGTTTATGTGCGTGTGTGTGGTTATGTGTGTGTGTGTGTGCATGTGTTTATGTGTGTGTGTGTTTATGTACGTGTGCGTGTGTGTGTGTGTTTATGTGCGTGCGTGTGTGTGTGTGTTTATGTGCGTGCGTGTGTGTGTGTGTGTGTGTGTGTGTTTATGTGCGTGCGTGTGTGCGTGTGTTTATATATGCAGCATGTGTCTGTGCCTTTTCATTGCGTAACGGAACATTTCTCTGATTTGAGCAGCGTTGCTGGAGACTGAAGCACCTCTGCATTGTTTGTCCTGCGTGGCTTGCCATCAAGGTCAGGGAGAAGGAGAGTCAGATGCCAGGTAAACACTGAACAACAGATCAGGGGTTCTTTCAAGGCACTTTCATATTGCTAGTCTGACACATCTGTCACTATACAATTTACAAATGCATATACGCAGTTCCTCAATTGCCAAACACATACACAACCAACATCATCAACAACAACAACAACAACAAACAGGACAGACAGGACAGACGCTTCCCCTGACAGGATAACCACTTTGTGCCAGGATCAATAGTTGATTAGCCCCCCCCCCCCACACACACACACACACACACACACACACACACACTACTGCTGGCCTGCAGTGTGTGTTCCAGGAGGAAGGGTTCTGAAGAGTGTTAAGGGCTTATGGTTAACCCCTTAACACATCACTTACTATTTAATAATCTAACCTCACAGAATAATACAGTAATCCAATTACAAGCAGAGTGTACAATGTATCCCATTCACCTCTATTTTGGGGGTTTCTTTCCCCAGACGTTCTGCTATAGCATAGTAGGATTATGTTTTGTGTGAGTGGATGAAGCTCAAGGGGTTTTAAGTGTGCATTTAAGTGTATACAATGGTCTGCACTGTGTTCATTTGAAACCATTTTACTGTTTACTACTGCTTGTCTGATTTGTGTTCGCCAACTACGTGCTTCCACAGCAACGTGAAGGTGGTCAAGCTAATACGAAGCAAAGCAGGGTGAACTGTGTCATCGGGTGGGTTATGTCACCGTGGTGCTGGGTGCTTGGGGCACGCTGGACTTGAAGGAATCATACGTGACTATTGACAACACAAAGATAACGCACTTTACAGCGTTGGTGTGTTTTACCGTGACAACCACCACACCCAGTCTACAGTGTGTGTGTGTGCGTGGGTGTGTCTCTGAGGGTGTGTATGTGTGTGTTTACTGCCTTCACAGGAATATGCGTGTTGGATTACCTTCGCTGTGGGTTTGTGAAGTGTGATTGGTTGCCATGGGCTACAAACTAAGGGGGAGGGGGACAGGGAACAAAAAAAAAAGAAGGTATAATTAGGTGAGAAAAAATAATCAATATGGAAACTAAAGAAAAACAAGTCAGAGAAATGATTCTGAAGAGGTTCAGGTTTGCTGTGTGTGTGTGTCTGGTTAGCTTAGTCAACATCATGATTCAATACTAAAGGAATAAGTCACTCAGTGTCATGTAGTGTCATGTCAGGGCTACAGTGTCATGTCATCTTGTGCCGTGTCAACTTTGTGTCGTGTTGCCTTTGCTTTTTGCTTGGCTGTGCTGATTTCAGCAGTCACAATGTGTTACCACACATATTGTGGTCCACAGACCTGTCCTTCTGCACGTCGTTGTGCAGTGGAGGGAAAGGGCACAATAACTCAGGCGCTTATCCTAGCTATGCTCACAGATGCTAATGGTTGCGAACAGAGTTAATAGACCTAGAGTCCAACTTGTTCCCCCGGCTGATCCACAGCTACATCCCTGCTAAGACAATTAGCCTCTTAAGCAACGGGGTCAGACGGAGTCACTGTGGCAGCGAGGTTCCCAGTGAAAGTGATGCTTTGAAGGATATTGGCTTTGACATTAATCAGTGAGGGACCAGAGAGCTGCCACAGCGTCTGGTGGTGCGCTGGAAACCAATCGGCAAGTCACCCAGTGGGGGCCATCATATGGTGACCGACCAAGTAGAAAGCTAGTTAGCTGGCTCTCAACCGTCTCTGCACCAGCTCCACCGTGTCTGGAGATGTCTTGACTATATTAAGTAGCAGCCGTCCTTCCTTATTGTTCTGATACAGATTTTATTTAGGTAACCTTTATTGTTTACGGTCAATTCCTTTTTTCCTTATTCTTCATGCTCAGTTCTGATGTGCTCCTCAAAAGCCCTCTGGATGGATGAAGCAGCCATCTATCTATCTTTCTGTCTGCCCGTTCATCTCTTTCCTTGCCAGCTACATGTGGCTCCGGTTGTCATTTTCAATTTGCGTTCATGTATGCAAAGAGAAGCATTTCAAAAGCCATTTTTCTGAGGCAATACATTCTCAGCTCACAGCTGGTGTTCAATCTAGAAGTGAAACACGTTATACATTTAAAGAAGCTTAAGGAAAACTTGGAAACAAAACAGGAACCATGTAAACAACATTACCCACGGAAAACTAAGGTCAACTTAACTCCCTTTTCTAGTGTCACTTAACCCCCACCCACCCACTTCCTCATACTCCCCCCTCTGCACCCTCCTTGTCACACATCTCCTCTCTCTGTGTGTCACCCCTTCTCCCTCATTTGCTCTTCAAAGGACCGGGGGGGGGAGGGGGGGGGGGGGGGGAGACGACAACATCTGTGGGTGAGCCAGGAGCAGTAACCAGACAGTGGCGTCAGGTAATAACCAAAGAGTGTGATGTCCAGAGGGGAGGGGAGACCTAGTGAGGAAGGAGGAAGGGAGGGGGGAGGGAGGTGGGGGAGACAGAGGCCCCTGTTGGAAGGTTAGGGAGAGTGTGAGGAGGAGAGATGTGGAACAAACGGTGGTCAGGGGGAGAGAACCTGGTTCTAGATCAATTGGTACACACCAGCAACTATTTGACCTATTGTAAGAATCCACCTTGATCTTCTGTACTTAAAGGTTAACGGTGGCACTGATGAAAAAGGAAGGAAAGAAGGAAAGCGATTTGAGCCAGCCTCTAATAGAAGTAGGAAATGAGGAATGTGCGAGATACATGGACATATTACATACACATAAATATATAAATATGAGTATTAGCCATTCTATTAATATCAAAGAATGGAGTATGGTTGTAGGGCTGTATGGAGTCCATAATGTGGGGCATGGGGGTCCTTTCGGTGGGGAGTTGTCTGAGCTAAATGGGTAACAGAAGAAGATCTTTTTCCTAGCTGACCTTTGAGGTTTCCCTGTAATGTTAGAAATGGGTGTCTGAATGTGAGTCTTATTGATATTTTGTTTAAGCTAGGCAATTTGTTTTAGAAGCCTTATGTCAATATGCCATATTTGGCATATCGAAATTCTCTTTACATCGTGACAGCAATCAATAAATCAAATGCGCTGACAAAAGAAATGAAAATAATCTGGTATGTGAGGTTGTCACAGGACTGTCTTACCTGTCTGTCTACCTAACTACTTACAGTACCTGTCTGTCTACCTAACTACTTACAGTACCTGTCTGTCTACCTAACTACTTACCTGTCTGTCTACCTAACTACTTACCTGTCTGTCTACCTAGCTACTTACCTGTCTGTCTACCTAACTACTTACCTGTCTGTCTACCTAACTACTTACCTGTCTGTCTACCTAGCTACTTACCTGTCTGTCTACCTAACTACTTACCTGTCTGTCTACCTAGCTACTTACCTGTCTGTCTACCTAACTACTTAGGTAGATAAGGGGGGGGGGGGGACCCAGTACACCCAGTACACCCAGTACACCCAGTACACCATAGCCACTGTCTCCTGACCTTATTCACGTAGCGGCCATATTGGTTAGTTGAGTGGGGAAACCTCAACGCGTTTGTTTTAGGTCTGCATGCCGTTTCCCAGGTGTCATTGAGAATGCATTCAGTCGTCACTGTTTATAAAGATTGTAGAAGGTTTCATTAACATGGCCTCTAGATGAATAAGATCTACAGTAGATGTAAAGGCATCTTCTTCTTCGTTCAGCATTCTATTGTATATGATTGAACCACCAACTCTCCGTCCTCCTGCCCCCTGACAGATCAGGCCATGCACATGACCAGCCCTACTCGGGGAATGTAAGTGCTTGAAGAATGTTAGGAGCTAACTACTGGCTTCCTACCTCACAGACCTCTTGTCCATTACACAATTGCTTCGACAATTTTATTACATTTCTGAGGAGGTCACAAAAACATTGCATGTGCTTGGATATGAGCAGAAGGGTTTGCGTTGTGCGCAATCATTTCAAACACCGCCCACTTGTGTGTTGTATAGCGTGTTAGTAGGGAATAAGGGAATGGTGTTTTATAAGCTGCTCGTGGTGTCTTACACAATATTCCCTTTGTATTCGCTTAAGTCTTGTATACAACATAGTATTAGTATTATATGACCACAATTCCTTCAACATTGTATGTATCCTAGGGGTAACTCGCGTTAACCAGCTTTATCATCATTAAACATTGGTATTTGTGTCATGTTCAAACTCGTTTGACAGTTTAATACAGGTTTGTTTCCCCCTTTTTAGACAGCCTAGATGTTTTATCACTGTTTAGCTTCATCCTAACAAGTGTATTATAATCTCTTAACCATGGATGAAGTGCGTGTTATTTCAAACATACATTTAAGAAACTGTAATCCCTACTACAAATACCTTGGAAATAGACACACTATTGGACACACTAATGTGCTTTTCCGATGGGCTGTTATGTCGCACACCCCTGCCTCGTTTTTGACCAATCAGCCCTTTCCCTTTCTGGGTAGCGTGTGGCCACGCCCCCATTCCTCTTCGGGCCGAATGGTTCCGGTGAGGGAATCTCCTCCCGACAGCTGGATCATACAGCGACAGCTGGATCATACAGCTGTCTGTGCGGAAAGCGCCTCGCCTGCACCGTGCAAACACACCGAGGCCACGGTGGCGTTTAGACGGTCAAACAGGCGTTGTGTTGTAGGCTTGCCACCCAGATACTGCTTTATAACCACCGAAGTGGGAGGAATACAGGCTGTAACGCTGTGTTTGCGTAAGAAATAGAGCGAATGTAATAACGTCGGACATTGGTTATAATATTAATTGAACTGTGTAGCTGAAGTAAATATTATCGTTTCCGTTGAGAAATACTTTATGTGGATCAAAATGCCATTCTATATTTCCCGACATACGTTTAAAAGCAACAGAATTGCGTGTCTCCCATTGCGTGAACATTATTTTAGTATTTTGCTGTCAGCGCAGACCTCGGCTATTCGTGACGCAAATGCTCTTCGTGATATGGGCGTCTTTCCATTCCATAGCGTCATGTGTCTCCTGGTGACCGCACTAAGCAGCCAATCAAAACGACAGCGGAGTCGTAGGCAGCGGGCGGGACCCCAAGCTCTGACCAATCACAGTGCGTAGTATTGTTTTTACCTCTGACACGGTGTCACCGCCTACCTCGTGCCCGTCGCGGAGAAAAGCTATAAATACAGGCGCAGGCGCAGAGCTCAGGACGAAGTTGTAAAACTCCCCGGGAGGAGGAAGCGACCTTACAAGCCCTGCTGAAAGAAGAAAAACAAAAAGCTAAATACACTAAAAATAGAAAGTGAATCAAATGTAACTTCAAAACTCCGTCATCTTCTACGCGTTCTGGAATACTTTTTCTATTAATATATTATTTCAGAAGAAAGTCTTTATACGTAACTCTCGTCTTTTTGCACTAACGGTACTTTAAAACTACTGAGAATCTATATATTTTTTTTATACAAACAAAAGTAAGTATTTGAGGATTATTTAAATTGTCCTGTTGCGTCTATCTGCTGCGTCAGTCCGCTTGGTGTGTGTGTGGGGGTCGTTCTCCTAAGCTGTGTGTGAGCGGTCGGGCTGTGTAGGCTATTCTGTTGTTTAACCTTTGAATTGTGGCCACTGTGCACACAAGTTGTATTTGTGTGCAGTCATCGAGAGGTGTATTCATGTCGTATCCCCCCCACCCTGCCGTGGCATAGGCAAGGGTCTTTAAAGATCAGTTTCTTTGAATCCATGTCCTTCATCTTTCCAACAGGGATGCTGACATTGGTTCAGTCGGGATCTGCAGTGCTGTTCTAATAGCAGACTTATTCCGTTGTTGGTTATCTCTCGATCACAATTGAACAAGGCGTTTCGACCTACCGACGGTGGCCCGTGAATATCAAACGTAGCGCAGGGCGGACCGCTGTGACACCCACAGACCAGCCTTTCTCTCTCTCTTCGCTTCCTTCGCTATTGGTCGAGCGCACTTTTATCTTTGCCCGTTTAGTTTATACTGTAGTACGCCCTTTCGGTCGTCATATGACTGGACATAGGCGACTGTATTGAAGCCACAGCCAAGAAACCCTCCTATTATGTAACACGATCCCTGAGGTGGGTTGAGAAGCGATTCTTGAACCATTTGAATGACATGTCCCCTGTTCATTTGACTATGACATCATTTTGTAGTCGTGCTACTCGGTTTCGTGGACCATCCACGGTCGGCGTAGAGGTTTAGCGCATAGTGTGTATAGTGCATTCATGTGTTCATCTAGATGCTGTCCATAAACCAGATTGACAAGGATCAACGCGTTAGATTGGTATTTAAATGTGGCCTAGAGTTGCAATGCGCACGTCACATGTCATCTGCTGCTTTAAAACATTTCTATTAAAATAAACAATAAAACGATCGATATTATTTAAAATCCAAGTTGATGTGATGAAAACCAAATCGGAAGTCTTCCCCCGTTATGTTGCAATGAATGCTAATCATTCGCTCTCGCCCTTCTCATAGGAGACCAGGATAGACTTCTGTGGAAGGACACTACTTCTACAAAACCAGCACTTTTTTTCTAAGTTCTTAACCGTTTTCAACACCGCTCTACTTGATTTAAATAGTGTGCCTGGTGCTGGCCAAACGTGTTGTCCCTGCAGCTGGAGACCTTGTTTTGACCCCCCCCCCCCCACCACGGATAAACAAAGCAGACCCTCTGGTCCCCCCCAGGCCATCAGCATCTAGTCTCCTCCCATCCACCTCAGCAGTCAGCTATGCAGCTTGAAATCCAAGTAGCTCTGAACTTCATCATCTCCTACCTGTACAACAAGCTGCCACGGCGACGCGTCAACATCTTCGGCGAGGAGCTGGAGCGCCAGCTGAAGAACAAGTACGAGGGCCACTGGTACCCGGACAGGCCCTTCAAGGGCTCGGGCTTCAGGTGCATCCACGTGGGCGAGAAGGTGGACCCCGTGGTGGAGCAGGCGGCCAAGGAGAGCGGCCTGGACCTGGAGGACGTGCGCCACAACCTGCCCCAGGACCTGAGCGTGTGGATCGACCCCTTCGAGGTGTCCTACCAGATCGGGGAGAAGGGGCCGGTCAAGGTGCTGTACGTGGACGACAGTAACGTGGACGGGGGCCCGGCCTGCGGCGGGCTGGACCTGGACAAGGAGATGAAGAACAGTTTCAACCCGGACGCCCAGGTGTTCACGCCCATCAGCGAGCCCCTGAGCGTTGTGGGCGGCGGCTCCCCGGCCTCCAGCTCCCCGTCGCCGCCCTTCGGCCACTCGGCGGCGGGCAGCCCCTCCTTCATGCCCCGCTCGGCGCAACCTCTGACCTTCACCACCGCCACCTTCGCCGCCACCAAGTTCGGCTCCACCAAGATGAAGAGCGGGGGCCGGAACAACAACAACAACGGCGGCGGCGCCGTCGGCAACAACAGCAACAACAACATCGGCAACAACAACGGCGGCGGCATCTCCGTGGTGACCAAGGTGGCTCGCAGCTCGCCCACCAACATGAGCGGTCTCCTGAAGCAGAAAGCCATCTCCACCTCCGTGCTGTACGGCCTGGGCCAGCAGCACCACAAGCCCTCCGCGCTGTCCCCCAACGCCAAGGAGTTTGTGTTCCCCAGCCTGCAGGGCCCGGGCGGCCCCGGGGAGGGCCCGCTGGGCCCGCTGCAGTACAGCAGCGCCTTCGACGTGTTGGCGGCCTACGGCGGACTCCAGGACAAGTCACTCCTGGACGGCCTGAGCTTCAGCCTGGGCAACATGCAGTATTCTAACCAGCAATTCCAGCCAGTCATGGCCAACTAGTAGTGGTACTACTGGAGCTACCGTGGTTCTTCTTCAGCACTACCACTGTTACCACCACACACGCAGGAGCGACCAGAGATACGGGGTGGTTAGCGGGGAGGGGGGATGGGGAGAGGGTACCTAGCGGGGAAAAGAAAATGCACATCAAAAATGGAAAAGAAACCGACACATAAACAAACATGAGAGAATGTCAAGGTACATGTTGGGAAGACGTCTAGAGGGCCGGTGAGATCTGCCCCAGGGCGTCAGGGCGTGAGGGCGATGGGCTTTGCCTCCTTGCGTTGGCCCATGTGTCTTTTTTAAACCACGAAGCTTGCAGGACAAGATGTCCGAGCTTGGTCCCTTCAGAATGCATCGTTGTTATTTCATTTGCCAACCAAGCACAAAATATTTTTTTTATGTGACTGTTTTAAGCTATATATATATAAAGAAGAAGAAAAAAATCACAATTCATGGCCTCTTTCAGTATTTAAAGTATAACTGGACATCGCCAATTGTTCAATATATTGGCCTAAGTAAATGGAATTTCCTGGTCTTTTTTCTAATTGTATAATTTAATTTAGTACAGAGTTTGTAAAATATCAGAGTATCTATTGTTTATACGACATGGTATTGCATTTATATCTTTTTACTACTCCAGTGATCTGTGATGGCTGCAGCAACCTATGTTATTTCTTTTTTATTGAAATTGTAAAATGAATCCATCATAAAAAACAAAAAAACACGACACATTGACTCTTGAAATGAATGTGTGACTATTCCATAGTGGGTGGGATTTAAGAAGATTTGCTTTTTTTGGAAAAAAAACATAAGAGTTGTATTTTCTGTTAAAAGTTTAAAAGATTTTTGCTATATTATGGACAAAATGTAATCATATATTAATTTTGTACCTACATTGTGCAATACTTGATAAAAACAAACGGTATAACAAAGTATTTGGAGTCAGTGTCTTACATGTTAAGAAAGACTGATAGTTTATTAAGTTTGTATTAAAAAGCTTGAAATAATTTCACTTGTTTGCTTCTTATTCCTACTTCTACTCGTATCTCTTGTGGTTATTAGGGCAACAGATATCTTGTCAGCATGTCAGGGCATATCCTGCTCTTCATTGTGTAATCAGCCTCCTCGGGCTCAGCACCATGTGCTTCTGCTCTTATTCTGTACCTTGGACACACGGCCTCTGGCCTTCTGACCTCTGGGAGTTGTTGGGATTAGTGAGGGGCTTAAGGCCGTGTTGTGCCATCACATACAGTACCCTGTAGCCTGCTGGCCAAGGTCATGGCCTCACGTCAGCTCACTGAATAAGCGGATTGGTTTCTTCTAGAAAGACATCCCCCCGTTCTAGAGTGTGTGCTCTCTCACTACATCGGTATGATTGGGTGCTAGCGCTGTTGCTTCACTGTTTGCTTACACTGAGTCTCACAAATCAGACTTTAGATTATTTTCGACCAATCACGTTGCTGGAGGTGGGCAGCGAGTGATTGGCGAACACACACCTGGTCAGGAGTAGTAAACTGTAAGAATGTTTTAAATCAACACTTTGTAGATTGTCCTCTGAAAGTTTCAACCACTCGTGCAAATGAGTTCTCTTCAGTAGAAGGTCTTTAACGAAACAGGAAACAAAGCGTAACTTGTAGCAGTTGGTTTCCAGCCCAGGCTCGGTGCCGTCTCCCCCCAGAAGGACTGCTGTAACACAGTAGGACTGCTGGACCAGAAGTTCTGCTGTAACACAGTAGGACTGCTGGATCAGAAGTTCTGCTGTAACACAGTAGGACTGCTGGGTCAGGAGTTCTGCTGTAACACAGTAGGACTGCTGGATCAGAAGTTCTGCTGTAACACAGTAGGACTGCTGTAACAGTAGGACTGCTGGACCAGAAGTTCTGCTGTAACACAGTAGGACTGCTGGATCAGAAGTTCTGCTGTAACACAGTAGGACTGCTGTAACACAGTAGGACTGCTGGATCAGAGGTTCTGCTGTAACACAGTAGGACTGCTGGATCTGAAGTTCTGCCATAACACAGTAGGACTGCTGGATCAGAAGTTCTGCTGTAACACAGTAGGACTGCTGGATCAGAAGTTCTGCTGTAACACAGTAGGACTGCTGGATCAGGAGTTCTGCTATAACATAGTAGGACTGCTGGATCAGAAGTTCTGCTGTAACATAGTTGGACTGCTGGATCTGAACATAGTTGGACTGCTGGATCAGAAGTCCTGCTTTAACAGCTAGAACAGCTAGCTAACACTTAGCAACACAGAGACTCCTTCAGCAAACTAGCCTTGTTTACAAGGCCCCAATCCACCATCTTATTGTTTACAAGGCCCCAATCCACCATCTTATTGTTTACAAGGCTCCAATCCACCATCTTATTGTTTACAAGGGCCCCAATCCACCATCTTACCACAACCAGTGATAGATTGCTTTCATTGCCTCCTGCATGTTCAGTTGTGCACGATTGTGCTGCGAGGAAGTGAATGCAGGATTAATCTTTCTTTCCTGATAGGGAATGTGTGTTGACACTAGGAGATAGAGGCAAGCTGGTAGGAGCGTGCTGTGTGCCAGTCACATTTCACCCAGTGTTCCCCGGTCCACGCATCAGCTGTCAATGGATAACTCACTACTAGAAGGGTTAGCATCCAGGGCTAGGACAGCACATCCTAACCCGTTCAGAAAAATGGATAACTCACTACTAGAAGGGTTAGCATCCAGGGCTAGGACAGCACATCCTAACCCGTTCAGAAAAATGGATAACTCACTACTAGAAGGGTTAGCATCCAGGGCTAGGACAGCACATCCTAACCCGTTCAGAAAAATGGATAACTCACTACTAGAAGGGTTAGCATCCAGGGCTAGGACAGCACATCCTAACCCAGCGTTGACTCACTCTTTGATTCATGAAATCATGTTTGTTTTTGTCTTACTGTTACTTACTGACAAACTGTACTGTGGTACAACTGTCCATTGAAACTTCTCTGTGGAAAAGAAAGCGGAAAAGAAAATGTTAATTTGCTGTTTCCTTTATTATAGGTTATAGCCTATAGGAAACAACACAAGGTAACTGCATTTTAGACCATTTTAGACCATTTGTGTTATCGCGGTGAGGTAGTTAATTGCATAAGTGCTCAAGCTACTACACTTGAGTTCTACGCTATAAGTACTTTGTTGATTACAATCAGTGACATGTCAGAATGCAGAGGTGCAAGTCTGCATGTAACCAAGGGCAACACCTGATGATCACATGACCAAGGTCTAATCTTTGGAGCTCTCGTTTGCAGACTGAAGACGCGACAGGGAGATTAATATCAGTGTCTTGAGGAAAGGATACGATTCTAAATCAACCAACACTGTGCAGTCATCAGGTTTAAATTGTTTTCTTTATATGAATAATCTGCTTGACTGAATATGCACACTAGTGCGTTTCTGCTTATTGAAAATAGTATTTTCAATATATTTTATATTTTTTTAGGGACTTAAGAAATACGGACTGCCTCCCTACAGCGTTGTGTTCATGGTTTAGCGTGTGTGTGTCTGTGTGTGTGTGTGCGTGCGTGTGTGTGTGTGTGTGTGTGTGTGTGCGTGCGTGCGTGTGTGTGTGTGCGTGTGTGTGCATGTGTGTGTGTGCGTGCGTGCGTGCGTGTGTGTGCGTGTGTGTGTGTGCGTGTGTGTAAGTGCGTTTTCATCACGAGAGAGAGCAGAAGTAGGACTCACATGTATGGTCTGAATCATTCTGCTACTATAGTTCCCCCTGGAAGCTGAATCATCAACACTGTCTGCCCTCTGATATGCTGAGGATTTAATAGGCTGGCTGAGATAGACTGCTGCTGTGTGTGTGTGTGTGTGTGTGTGTGTGTGTGTGTGTGTGTGTGTGTGTGTGTGTGTGTGTTTGCCTTAGTTCCTCACAATGCTGCGTGTCACAGTGAGCAAATTAAAAAGAGTGCTATGTGTGTGTGGGTGTTTATTGGCATGTGTGTGTGTGTGTGTGTTTGTTTGTCAGTGTGTGTGATTTTGTTTGTGTTTATCACCATTTGTGAGAGAGAGAGAGAGAGATCTATGCAAAGCACTGTTGCTTTTGAAGTAGATATATTTCAATTCTAAAAGGCATTGTCTCATGAACAATGCAATAGGAATGGGACTGAGCAGGGAACAACAACACAGAGAGTGGAGCGTTTGGGTTCCCAGAGGAAGACGAGGAAGACTCCAGGTTATTGACACAGCGTGGCTTCTCCACACCCACTAAGAACACATGGTCTATGTTAGCTAGTGTTCAGCTGCATCGCTCTTATTTACCCATCTTTGACAAACATGCTCCGGCATACCCCAGCCTCTCCCTGCCCTGCAGTGCTCACCTGACACCTCCAGGAGTTATGAGTTCTACCTGTGAAGATCAGTGGAGGGAGGGTCTATCTGGAAACAAAAGAGCAGGTTTATTTCTCATGTCTTGTCTCCTGAGAATATACATATGTTATAGGTTAACCCCCCGAGCACACACACACACCTCACACACACACACCGCATACACACACACACTGCATGCACACACACACACACACATCCACATACACACACACCTCACTCACACACACTGCATGTACACACACACACACACACACACACTCACACCTAGACACACCTTGACACACATACACACACACACACACCTACATACATAAACCTAGAAACACCTAAATACACACTAACACACCTAGACATGCATGCAAATACACACACACACACACATTCACACAAACACACAAGCAGATGCACACCCACACATGCCACAGCTCAGCTGTGTCTTATCTGTGTCAGAGAGAGCAGCAAAAACAAACACTCTTCTCTCCCCTCCTGCCTTACCCAACACCCAGCCTGTACAGACAACACACACACACATACACACACATACATACACACACACTCACACGCACACAGGAGGGATCCTCAGGTTATTTTCCTTCAGGGTGTGTGTGTATGTGTGCGTGCGTGTGTGTGTGGACACATGTCAAAAACATGTCCGCACATGTCCCAACTGGACTGGAAGTTGAGATTCTTGCTTTGTCGTTTAACACCCCCCCCCCCCCCCGCTCACACGCGACGTGGATCTCACGAGGAGGAGGAGCTTAATCAGAGGTGTGAGGCTGGTCGCACAGAGGAGCCCAAATGACACCTGCCATTCATCACCTCGCTGTGTGTGTGACTGGGTGTGGGGTGTGTGTGTGTGTGAGTGTGTGTGTGTGTGTGAGTGGGTGTGTGTGAGTGGGTGAGTGGGTGAGTGTGTGAGTGGGTGTGTGTGTGTGTGTGTGAGTGTGTGTGTGTGTGTGTGTGTGTGTGAGTGGGTGTGTGTGTGAGTGGGTGTGTGTTTGTGTGAGTGGGTGTGTGTTTGTGTGTGTGAGAGAGAGAGAGGGATAGATCTATGGAGAGAGAGAAAAAGAGAAGGGGAGGGAGTGAGAGATTGAGAGAGGGAGAGAGCGTGCTAGATGGAGAGAGAGGATGGGAGAATGCCATAGCAACAGAGGAATCTTCCGGTAGCTTCGCAGAGGCTTCTGTCCTTGGAAGAGGTTGATTTGTATTGCAGCTGCAACTTTAAATCAAGCAGCAGAGGAAAATTGTGAGCTTTTGTCTCGGAGCAGGAATACCGCGGTGAGGAGGCTGCTGTCACAGTTTGCAGGTAAAAGGCTTTCCTTGTATAGAAAGGACAAGTCAACAGTGCAGAGCCCCAGAAATATGTACATGCATAATCGTGAACACACACACACACACACACACACACACACACACAGACAAACACACACACTACTCATGTCTACCTGCGTGTGATCAGACTCCGCACAGAAGTGGATCTGTCAGTCATAACATGCAGAACAGGGATGGGGGTGGGGACAGGGTGAGATGCAGTACTATCCCACCAAGACAACCATCCTCATTTGTTATTACTATGAATATTATTAGTTATGGATGTAGCACGGCAAACTAAGAACATATTCATATGAAACGTCTCTCTCTCTCTCTGTCTTTGTCTTGTCTCTGTCTCTGTCTCTGTCTCTGTCTCTGTCTCTGTCTCTGTCTCTGTCTCTGTCTCTGTCTCTGTCTCTGTCTCTGTCTCTGTCTCTGTCTCTGTCTCTGTCTCTGTCTCTGTCTCTGTCTCTCTCTCTCTCTCTCTCTCTCTCCTCTCTCTCTCTCTCTCTCTCTCTCTCTCTATCTCTCTCTGTCTCTGTCTCTGTCTCTCTCTCTCCCTCTCTCCCTCTCTCCCTCTCTCTGTCTCTCTCTGTCTCTGTCTCTGTCTCTCTCTCTCTCTCTCTCTCTCTCTCTCTCTCTCTCTCTCTCTCTCTCTCTCTCTTCCTCTTCCATCTCCCATGTCTCGTTCCACAAACCGCTTTGAAAAACACATTTCTGTGTGAATTCAATTCTAAATGAAAGCTAATCAAAGGGAGGGGATTGGAACAAGTTTACACAGAGGGACAAGAACCTTTTGTTGTTGTGGACGGAAGGTCTTTTAGTATTTGTATTTCTCCCCTCGGGTCCCTCAACACACCTCAAAA
>JACYXH010000320.1:1175000-1185000 GCA_026745465.1 Lota lota | reverse complement strand
CTCTCTCTCTCTCTCTCTCTCTCTCTCTCTCTCTCCCTCCCTCTCTCCTCCCTCCCTCTCTCCCTCCCTCTCCCTCCCTCTCCCTCTCTCTCTCCTTCCCTCTCTCTCTCTCCCTCCCTCCCTCCCTCCCTCTCCCTCCCTCTCTCCCTCCCTCCCCCTCTCCCTCCCTCTCTCCCTCCCTCCCTCCCTCCCTCCCTCTCCCTCCCTCCCTCCCTCCCTCCCCCTCTCGCTCCACTGTGCTGGACGGTCACATTGGTTTATTCCTGACACCAGCCACATTTCATTCCAGATTATCGTTTTGGGTGCTCCTACAGTGGGTGTCACCTGTGAGAGGTGAGACTGGTCCCCACTCCGAGCTCCTGAGTGTATTTTCCACCAGCACCACACTGCTCATGGGCTGATGGCAGCACCACAGAGTCCATCTCTCCCAGCTCCTGAGTGTATTTTCCACCAGCACCACACTGCTCATGGGCTGATGGCAGCACCACAGAGTCCATCTCTCCCAGCTCCTGAGTGTATTTTCCACCAGCACCACACTGCTCATGGGCTGATGGCAGCACCACAGAGTCCATCTCTCCAGTGTCGCACGCTCAGAGCTCCCAGCGCGGCGCCTTGTCTCATTATTATTAAATGATAAAGGTAAGAAATAATGTGTCATCTTTATCGTTGTTACCAAAGAAACAGGGATCTTCAGACCTTCAAAATAAAAGCAAGGATTCGCGGTGTGTGCGAGTGATCTCCTCTCCCTGTGTGTGTGTGTGGCTGCATGTGAAAGTCCATCTGTGGGTGTGGGTGTGTGTGTCCATGCATTGACTCAAGTAGACGGCTGTGCACATCTCAGCGCAGCGACTTATGTGTGTGTGTGTTTATTTCATCATAGGTGTGTGCGTTTGTATTTCATCAGAAGTGTGTGTGTGTGTTAATTTCACCATAGGTGTGTGTGTGTGTGTGTGTGTGTGTGTGTGTGTGTGTGTGTGTGTGTGTGTGTGTGTGTGTGTGTAATTTAGGGCAGCTCCTGGCCACGCTCCACATCTCCTGCAGACGTCAGCAGCTCAGGAGACTCGGAGTAGAGGAGGGAGGGAGAGAGGAGAGGGAAAGGAGGGACAGAGGGGAGGTAGAAGAGGGAGGAAAGGAGGGAAGGTAGAGGAGAGAGAGGAGGGAGAGGAGGGAGGAAAAGAGGGAAGTTAGAGGAGGGAGGGAGGGAGGGAGGGAGGGAGGGAGGGAGGGAGGGAGGGAGGGAGGGAGGGAGGGAGGGAGGGAGGGTGAGAGATGGGTGGAGGGAGGGAGGGAGAGAGGGGAGGGAGAGGAGGGAGAGGAGGGAGGGAGGGAGGGAGGGAGGGAGGGAGGGAGGGAGGGAGGGAGGGAGGGAGGGAGGGAGGGAGGGAGGGAGGGAGGGAGAGAGAGAGGAAGTAATAGATAGGATGGAAATGACAGAAAAACAAAGACTCAAAGATAGAGAGATATATGTAGACATATATACACAGGGGACAATAGAGGGATATAATGCATATATAGAATGGGGATGAGAGTTGTGCTTTCCACAGGTTCTAATATGAGTATCAAATGTTCCCATCATTACAATCATGGTAATGCTGAAAGATTCAATGAAGCTTTGGGAGTGAGCTTAATAACACAATGTGGATGCTATGGACGGATTGGGCAAGACAACGTCAAGTTGGCAACTGTTCATGGTGGATGAACAGTTGTTATGTACGCGCGCGCACACACCCCCGCAGGCACGCGCACACACGCACACACACACGCACACACACACACACACACACACGCATAAACACAAACCTGTACACTACCCATTCCTATAAACCCACACACAACATACACACACAGAAACACAAACATGCACACACACACACGCATACGCACATGCACACACACACACACACACCAAACACACACACTCATACCAAAGGCTTTTGTGCACCACAGCTTAAAGATAATAATTTAGACTCCTCCGCAGAAGACTATAGACATGCTGTCTTTTGTGTTCGTGTGAAACCAACAGGAAGTTACTGTCCTCCATCTAATCCTGCTCCTTCTTACCTCCCGCAACAGTCTCACTGAACTATACAGACAGACAGACAGACAGACAGACAGACAGACAGACAGACAGACAGACAGACAGACAGACAGACAGACAGACAGACAGACAGACAGGCAGACAGACCTCAACAGTACCTGCACTATGTAGAATAAACAATATTGTATCATCTTTTAACATTTTAAATCTCACAAGAGGGTTCATTTATAAACTACACGTGTTCCTCACATCTAATCTTTTCATCTAGCGTTAATTAATGAAAATAATAAACACCCCAAAATTATATTAATTTCAACCCACAAATCTTAAACCTAAGACACATTGGACAGAAACCAGACCCCCTCCCCCTCTCCCTCCCATTTTCCCAGCATGCACCTCTGTCCCATCCCTCTCCTAACATAGAGCACTGGCTCATGTTGCCATCCAGCCAGCGCTCACTTCAATCAGTCTCAGCCATCAGAGGGGGCCAGGGACATATTTAAAGGGCCAGGGACATATTTAAAGGGCCAGGGACATATTTAAGGGTGACATGTGACGGAGCTATTCATAAGGGTATCCCGAAGTACAGCCTGGGTTAGGGTGCACCGGTCCTTTAAATAAAGAAGACACATAGACCGTCACAGTTTGGATGTTCATATACAGATATATTGTATCTGCTATCGCTATAGGGCAGGATGAGTAAAATGAACTGAAAGGAACATAACATATTTCAACCATATAAGACGCATAACCTGTGTTCTCTCTAAAACAAACAAGTTAAGACAGTAAAGTGAATAAGTGATCGTGCACCATGTGCATTTGAACACTTAATGAATTGAGCTTGAACGATATTGAGCAGGAAGGAACGGTTCCCAGTAATTCGGCGAGCAGATCGCTGACACAACAGAGGGTTGGTTATGTCTCCTCATGTGACCAGGAACTTGGTCCAAGTAGCCACAGCGACTCCTGTGTCCTGAAAAAAGATGTATTTATGAGCCATTGAGATTTCAGTTACAAATCCCAGGTTAGCTCTTTAAATCCAGCGTCAACAGTATGCTAAGGGGCAGGATATCAGCTCAGTGAAACCCTGTGCTCTAGGTAAGTATTTAAATCCTCTCTACAATAGATTCTATAAACCAGTGGTTCTGAAACTGCAGGTCGCCACCCATAAGAGGGGACCAGGTGGGTCGCAGGATGGCTGCAAGAAAGAAAAATTCAACATTTAATACAAATAATGTAACAAAAAAAACGATTGTATTCTAGCAGAACCTCTTGTGTTACAGCAGAACCTCTTGTGGAGACAGCAGAACTTCTTGTGTTACAGCAGAACCTCTTGTGGAGACAGCAGAACTTCTTGTGTTACAGCAGAACTTCTTGTGTTACAGCAGAACCTCTTGTGGAGACAGCAGAACTTCTTGTGTTCTAGCAGAACCTCTTGTGGAGACAGCAGAACTTCTTGTGTTACAGCAGAACCTCTTGTGGAGACAGCAGAACTTCTTGTGTTACAGCAGAACCTCTTGTGGAGACAGCAGAACTTCTTGTGTTACAGCAGAACCTCTTGTGTTACAGCAGAACCTCTTGTGTTCTAGCAGAACTTCCTGTGTTACAGCAGAACCTCTTGTGTTCTAGGTTAGGTTAGGTTAGGTTAAGGGTAACGCTGCTGGGTTAGGGTTAGGTTAAGGGTAACGCCGCTGGTTTAGGGTTAGGTTAAGGGTAACGCCGCTGGGTTAGGTTAAGGGTAACGCCGCTGGGTTAGGGTTAGGTTAAGGGTAACGCCGCTGGGTTAGGGTTAGGTTAAGGGTAACGCCGCTGGGTTAGGGTTAGGTTAAGGGTAACGCCGCTGGGTTAGGGTTAGGTTAAGGGTAACGCCGCTGGGTTAGGTTAAGGGTAACACTGCTGGGTTAGGGTTAGGTTAAGGGTAACACTGCTGGGTTAGGGTTAGGTTAAGGGTAACGCTGCTGGGTTAGGGTTAGGTTAAGGGTAACGCCGCTGGGTTAGGGTTAGGTTAAGGGTAACGCCGCTGGGTTAGGTTAAGGGTAACGCCGCTGGGTTAGGGCTAGGTTAAGGGTAACGCCGCTGGGTTAGGGTTAGGTTAAGGGTAACGCCGCTGGGTTAGGGTTAGGTTAAGGGTAACGCCGCTGGGTTAGGTTAAGGGTAACGCCGCTGGGTTAGGGTTAGGTTAAGGGTAACGCCTCTGGGTTAGGTTAAGGGTAACGCTGCTGGGTTAGGGTTAGGTTAAGGGTAACACTGCTGGGTTAGGGTTAGGTTAAGGGTAACGCTGCTGGGTTAGGGTTAGGTTAAGGGTAACGCTGCTGGGTTAGGGTTAGGTTAAGGGTAACGCTGCTGGGTTAGGGTTAGGTTAAGGGTAACGCCGCTGGGTTAGGTTAAGGGTAACGCCGCTGGGTTAGGGTTAGGTTAAGGGTAACGCCGCTGGGTTAGGTTAAGGGTAACGCCGCTGGGTTAGGGTTAGGTTAAGGGTAACGCCGCTGGGTTAGGGTTAGGTTAAGGGTAACGCCGCTGTGTGTGGCCCTCTTTTTGCAGAGACCCCACAGAGCGATCCCAAGGCTATCCATTGTTGATAGTTCTCATGGCCAAGTTCCTATCTCTTTCCAATGACTTGACCCTGACTAACTAACCCTTGACCCTGACTAACTAACCCTTGACCCTGACTAACTAACCCTTGACCCTGACTAAATAACCCTTGACCCTGACTAACTATCCCTTGACCCTGACTAACTAACCCTTGACCCTGACTAACTAACCCTTGACCCTGACTAACTAACCCTTGACCTTGACCCTGACTAACTAACCCTTGACCCTGACTAACTAACCCTTGACCCTGACTAACTAACCCTTGACCCTGACTAACTAACCCTTGACCCTGACTAACTAACCCTTGACCCTGACTAACTAACCCTTGACCCTGACTAACTAACCCTTGACCCTGACTAACTAACCCTTGACCCTGACTAACTAACCCTTGACCCTGACTAACTAACCCTTGACCCTGACTATCACGGCCAGAGAAGGTTTGCAACCACAGTTTTACAGTTGAACGTTGCAAAGTTAACCATGGAGCAATTTGTGTGCAGCAATTGTGAAAAAAGCCACACTGTTGCTCCATGGCTAAGCAGAGGGAGATTATTCAACACAACGCAAAGCACTGGCATAGCTTGGCTAGCTGCTCAGACAGCACTGGGAAATGGCCCCACACACACAGAGAAACACCCAGTGTCTGACAGAGCAGTTTCTAGGTTTCTACAGAGACGCAGGGGGAAGTACCAAACCGTCCTCTGCAACAGGTGCAGTCAATACTGGGTTTGTATTCATTGCAGTATTTGAGTTCATTGTAAAGGAGTTACTCAATATTTAACATTTTTATACAGGGTGCGGTTTTGAAAAGTTGGCAACATACATTATATTGCTCTTCTCATCCTCTCTCTCTCTCTCTCTCTCTCTCTCTCTCTCTCTCTCTCGCTCTCTCTCTCTCTCTCTCTCTCTCTCTCTCTCTCTCTCTCTCTCTCTCTCTCTCTCTCTCTCTCTCTCTCTCTCTCTCTCTCTCTCTCTCTCTCTCTCCCAATATCACCCAGCATGTTATTAGTCAGAGGAGCCAAGGCCTGTTCAGACCAAGATAGTGAGACACAAATCAATCACACCCACACCCACACACACACACACACACACACACACGCAGGCACACATGCACACACTCACACCAACTTACACATTCAAAATAACGTACACACACATACACATAGGCACACACACAGACACAGACACACACATGCACACACACACACGCGCGCACACACATGCACACACACGCGCACACACACACACACACGCGTGCACACACACACAGTAGCCCACTATCTCTCTATTTATATTCCAATCTTTTCTTGCTCTATTGACCTTTCTCACTCTTTCAGCTTTTTTTTCCTCCAAACTTCTATCTTATTCTCCCTCCCTCCCTCCCTCCCTCCCTCCCTCCCTCCCTCCCTCCCTCCCTCCCTCCCTCCCTCCCTCCCTCCCTCCCTCCCTCCCTCCCTCCCTCCCCTCTCTCCTCTCCCCTCTCCCACTTAACCCTTTGTTTCATCACTTCACCTCTCAAAAGAAGCTGGTGACCTTGGTCAGACATCAAAATAGTTTCACACCAAATAAAGAGCAGAAAAAGCAACAGGTGTCAATGTATCTGTGAAGTATCTGTGTTTGTCGTTATATTAACATCAATATTCAATACAATGCTAATATGGCCAACATGGCAGAGTACATTCCAAGTGATTCCTTTCGTTTTTTTAAAACAAGGTTTTATTTTACAGCCCACCAACGTCACAATGTGTTGTCTAGCAGGGCGGCAGTCTGGCGTAAAGAAATGGACGCAGCCATGAATGCATGGCACAGCAGAGAGGTGGTGGGATTCTAAACGTTTCTTCAGCAGGCAACAGAAGTCACGGCTGGGTGACTTCAGGAGTGCCAGCTGGCTGATGTATTTCTTCTGGATGTGTACTCTACAGACACAGTAACTCTGGTCCTCAACATGATCCAACAAATCGATCTTAATATCCATCTGTATACTTTCATCCAACCCACTGAAACTGCTTGGAGTAAATGGGTTATTTTGGCCTGCCAGCGAGCTAATTGGGTGCTGCTCAACAATGAATATTTATAGTGATGCTGCCAGCGTGGTTTAGGGTCATCCCGTTAGACTACGACCATGGCTACAGTAAGGCTGAGATACAGAATGTTGTGTTGACTAGTCCTACGTGTTAACTAGTCCTACATGGCTAGTCAGAGACCAGAGGTGTAGCCACACTTTGCTGGACTCTGTACATGCTACCTAATATACGTATAGGGTACGTGTGCATATGCATGCTTTTCTTTTCAGAATGCGTAGCCTCTCTCACTGAAGGTTCAATCTTGTCTATCTGGTGTGTGTGTGTGTATTATGGGATGGAGGGGCTTTGGAAAGCAGAGGTGAATGCAGATTGAGTGAATGGGAGACTATACGGTGCGAGAAACCTTCCTGTTGCCAAGGCTGAGGAGTAAAAGACAGAGAGGGGAGAGAGGAGAGAGGAGAGCGCAGAGAGGAGAGATGAGAGAGGAGAGCGGAGAGAGGAGATAGAGAGGGGCAAGATAGGTGAGATAGAGGGACAAGAGGAGACGGTGAGAGAGGGGAGCAAAAGAGGAGAGACAGCGATAAAGAGGGGGAGAGAGGGAGGAGAGAGAAGAGACAGAGATAGAGAGGGGGAGAGGAGAGACAAAGGAGCGAGAGACGGGTGAAATAGGAGAGAGTGCCTGAGATAGCGTCGTCGTCTGGATGCCCGGGCAGTCGCTGGCAGATCCAATAGTGGTGTGGCTGCTCTGTCACATCAATCTAGTGGCGAGCTACACCCAAAACCAAACAAGCTACGCATATTTCACAACCACCCCCACGCATTCCCTCAGCTCCCTATAGCTCCCTCCCTCCCTCCCTCCCTCCCTCC
This sequence comes from Lota lota, assembly GCA_026745465.1. Classification (NCBI taxonomy): domain Eukaryota; kingdom Metazoa; phylum Chordata; class Actinopteri; order Gadiformes; family Lotidae; genus Lota; species Lota lota. The sequence continues at coordinate 1,177,479 of JACYXH010000320.1, read as the reverse complement.
CTCTCTTTTCTACCTATGCAACTCATTCTGCCTCTCCCTTGTCTCTCTCTCTCTCTCTCTCTCCCTGTTACTTGTTCTCCCTCTCCCCTGTCTATCTCTCTACCCCTCTCTCTCTCTCTCTCTCTCTCTCTCTCTCTCTCTCGCTCCCTCTCTCTCTCTCTTAAATAACATGTTCTGTGTATAAATGATCCAGAGCTGACTCACAGTGTGGGCTGCCAATGGCTGACTCTCGCCCACCAAAATACACACACACACAATCACGCACACATACAGACATACACACACGCACACACTCACACACACACACACACACACATATACACTGAGACACATGTACACACACGGACACATGCACACACTCCAGAAAAATAGATCCATAGAAAAACCAAGATAGATCCCTTTTAATGATTGCACATATGCTGCAGCAAAAGTCCAACTGAAAGATGTGAAAATAGGCCTCTGTTCCCTCTCTCTATTCCCTCTTCTCCTCTGTCTCCCCTTCCTTTTGAGGCCCATCCCATATTCATTACCAGCACCATCTGAAAGCCTACTTTCACCAACTCCAATGTCTGGAACAGACTGAAGTCACAGCCTGGAGTCACAGACTGGAGTCACAGCCTGGAGTCACAGCCCAGAGTCACAGCCTGAAGTCACAGCCTGGAGTCACAGCCTAGAGTCACAGCCTGGAGTCACAGCCTGAAGTCACAGCCTGGAGTCACAGACTGAAGTCACAGCCTGGAGTCACAGCCTAGAGTCACAGCCTGAAGTCACAGCCTGGAGTAAAAGCCTGGAGTCACAGACTGGAGTCACAGCCTGGAGTCACAGCCTAGAGTCACAGCCTGAAGTCACAGCCTGGAGTCACAGACTGGCAGACTGGAGTCAAAGTCTGGAGTCACTGCCTGGAGTCACAGCCTGGAGTCACAGACTGGAGTCAGAGCCTGAAGTCACAGCCTGGAGTCACAGACTGGAGTCACAGCCTGGAGTCACAGCCTGGAGTCACAGACTGGAGTCAGAGCCTGAAGTCACAGCCTGGAGTCACAGACTGGAGTCACAGCCTGGAGTCACAGCCTGGAGTCACAGATTGGAGTCACAGACTGGCAGACTGGAGTCACAGACTGGAGTCACAGCCCGGAGTCACAACCTGGAGTCACAGACTGGCAGACTGGAGTCACAGCCTGGTGTCACAGCCTGGAGTCACAGACTGGCAGACTGGAGTCACAGACTGGAGTCACAGCCTGAAGTCACAGCCTGGAGTCACAGCCTGGAGTCACAAACTGGAGTCACAGACTGGAGTCACAGACTGGAGTCACAGACTGGAGTCACAGCCTGAAGTCACAAACTGGAGTCACAGACTGGAGTCACAGACTGGAGTCACAGCCTGGAGTCACAGCCTGGAGTCACAGACTGGAGTCACAGACTGGCAGACTGGAGTCACAGACTGGAGTCACAGACTGGAGTCACAGCCCGGAGTCACAACCTGGAGTCACAAACTGGAGTCACAGACTGGAGTCACAGACTGGAGTCACAGACTGGCAGACTGGAGTCACAGCCTGGAGTCACAAACTGGAGTCACAGACTGGAGTCACAGACTGGAGTCACAGACTGGAGTCACAGACTGGAGTCACAGCCTGGTGTCACAGCCTGGATCACAGCCTGGATCATATGATCTCAGAGCTCACTAACATGGGGGTCAGCGGAGCAGGGCTGGAGAAGAGACCCCTGTCCCTGGACTCCGTCTGGGGTTTCCATCTTCTAGTTAGCCTTATGACCTTAAAGGATTGGCCTGTTCAATATATCTTCTGTGTACCCAAGGGGTTGTACTACTCAGTATAACTTATGTTTTAATCTTTAAGCATTTTTGGATTGTGTATATCTTTATGGCAAGGAATCTTCTTTAGCCTCACCAAGCACACACACGCACACGCACACACACACACACACACACACACACACACACACACACACACATACACACCATATAAACCAAACACATTTATATACATACGTGTACGTGAGTGTGTGTATGTGTGCATTCCTAAATGAACTGTGTGTGTGTGTGTGTCGTATGTGTGTAGTCTCTCTTGGGATTTATTTAGATTGATGTATGTATGTGTTGTACATCAATGTATCACAGCTCTTTCTGAACTTGTATACAATGTTGGTCCATAGTGTAGTAGTAATACCTGTGTAGATGTCAAATAGAGTACATGCTGTTTAACTAACGGCCTGATATGAGGCACTGCCCTGGAACATACTGCTATATCTGCCTCATTAGCTTCAAGCAGCAAGGTTGTCACCTAGCATGCGTTTGTGTGTGTGTGTGTGTGTGTGTGTGTGTGTGTGTGTGTGTGTGTGTGTGTGTGTGTGTGTGTGGGTGGGTGGGTGGGTGCGTGTGTGTGTGCTTGCACCCATGTGTGTATGTGTGTGTGTGTATGTGTGTGTGTGTGTATGTGTGTGGGTGTGTTTGTGTGAGTTTGTG
>JACYXH010000320.1:1167500-1170000 GCA_026745465.1 Lota lota | reverse complement strand
TCACTGCCTTGTTGTGTTTATATGAATGAATCAGCTGCACAGATCAAATGTGTGCTATGACCCTTGGTCGTATTTAAAGTTCTACGTGTTTGTGTTGCCATCCCTCCCTGGGGTTCCTTGCATGCTAGCCTGTTGATGTGTTTGTTTGAGTTGATTGGATGATTAGTTAATTGATGTGTGTTTTATGTGTGGGTGTGATCCCTGCTGATTGGCTTGCCAGGCGGCAGCTAGGTTTAAAGATCAGTGGTGGACCACACCTGTTCCTGCTCAGCCCAAATGTTGTGTGTGTTCACGTGAGTTTCTGTTTTCCTAAGCTCAGCTTTGTTCAGTTAAATGTAGACTAAATGACTTGTGTTCTGTGTTCAAACCCTGTCGGATGGCTTTGTTTGTGGGAATCTGAGTAAGGAGGGGACCATGTTACTGGCTGGTTCCCCTAGACCTGTCGTAACTGTGTGTGTGTGTGTGTGTGTGTGTGTGTGTGTGTGTGTGTGTGTGTGTGTGTGTGTGTGTGTGTGTGTGTGTGTGTGTGTGTGTGTGTGTGTGTGTGTGTGTGTGTGTGTGTGTGTGTGTGTGTGTGTGTGTGTGTGCGCGCTCACGTACACGTGCACGTGCACTGGCTGATTTACTAAATTCGTCCTGAAAAACGTACACATTATACCCTTTTTTATAGAAACAGATACGCTGGATCACTATCAAAGCAAGTGCTATGAGAGAGAGAGAGAGAGAGAGAGAGAGAGAGAGAGAGAGAGAGAGAGAGAGAGAGAGAGAGAGGAGAGAGAGGAGAGAGAGAGAGAGAGAGAGAGAGAGAGAGAGAGAGAGAGAGAGAGAGAGAGAGAGAGAGAGAGAGAGAGAGAGAGAGAGAGAGAGAGAGAGAGAGAGAGAGAGAGAGAGAGAGAGATTAGTTGAAGGGAAAGGAGGACAAGGCAAGCCAGACATATTTTAATAAGTGGAGAGTGAAGTGTGTGTTTTATATTTTATATAATGTGTGTATAATGTAAAGTGTAGCTCTATATTGTAGTGTTGAATGTAGATTATCGAGTATATATTACAGATTGTAAAATGGGGTGTATATTTTCAATCATGTGATCTGAAGTTCCATAAAAGACGTTCAAGCCGCCCTCTTGGTTATTACTTGGTACCGCCATCTTGTTTATTACTTGGTACTAGGACAATAGGCAAGCAATCACTTGTTATTATTGTTGTTGTGGTGAAAAAGCCCCAAGATGGCAGCTTGGAATGTGTGTGACATCATGTATAGAGTGTATAGTGTAGCATGTAGAGGGTCGATTTGAGAGTAGCTATCATTGAATGTATAATGTGTAAAGTCTTCAGTGTAGAGCTATATACTAGAGTGTAAAGTGAGTTTGGGAGTGTGTTTCCAGTTGGTTCCTGGTAACAGGGGTTCTGCTGCCCTTGAGGAGTTTCCATCTGGATCGCGTCTGATATCATCTCCTGCCCAAGATCTGCTCCACGACTCCCTCGTCTTGTGGAAAAGCTATTAGCATCCACCACTGGTTTGAACAGGCACATGCACTACTGGATATTTAGAGAGGGATGGAGAGAGGTAGACAGAAGGGTCATGGATTGTGCTGATGAGAAATAAGAAAATGTAAGTCAATGTGGGAGCTTTTCATTGGGGACTTTTGGTTTTAAGTTAAGGAGTGTGTGTTGTGTTTTCTCAACAGATGGCAGGTGAATTGTTAGCCAGAGCATCACACACACACACACACACACACACACACACACACACACACACACACACACACACACACACACACACACACACACACACACACACACACACACACACACACACACACACACACACACACACACACACACACACACACAGGGCATGATTATCATCTTCAAGGCTCATCTGCTCAGGATATTGCCATGGGATGCGTTCAGGAGCTCAACGTGTTGCAACTGCTTTGCTTTTGTTTACCTACGGCTTGGCAACAACAACACTGAACCGAGAGGAGAGGATAAGAGATATGGAGAGGGGAGAGGAGAGGAGAGAGGAGATGAGAGGAGAGAAGAGATGGAGAGAGGAGAGAGGAGAGAGGAGAAGAGATGGAGAGAGGAGAGGGGATGAAGAGAAGAGATGGAGATGAGAGGAGAAGAGATGAGGAGAGGAGAAGAGATGGGGAGAGGAGAAGAGATGGAGAGAGGAGAAAAGATGGAGAGGAGATGAGAGGGGGATGGACACGGAGAGGGGAGAGGGAGAGGGAGATGGGAGAGGAGATGAAAATACAGAAAAAGAGAACGGAATATATATTAGATATGATTATATATGATTAATTAATAACCTGCACAGACTTTACACTGCATAACATTTCTTCAACAATACGGATCATCAATATCAATGTCTTCTGACAGCTGCATGTGCATAGGAAAATAAAGACACGTTTAATGAAATCTTATGAAATGAAAAACGATACATTTGCATACTTGGCTGATTCTCCGAGATGCCTGATGGCCCTGAGGCTGGGAGCCT
>JACYXH010000320.1:1110000-1165000 GCA_026745465.1 Lota lota | reverse complement strand
CACCATCAAGTAGGGCTACAAGCAAAAAGTGAATTCCCAATGTGACATGGTGAATACGGCATCAACAGGCTCTGAAAGGACTGTGAACACGAAGAGATCTTCTTTCTGTGACAGCTGTGTACTCAGGCTGCTCTGGATGATCTGGATATAGGCCTATTGATAAAGACATAGATCTTAGTTATTTTGGCAATCTAAACATTACAATAAACTGTACGGTTGTTATTTACATTCAAATGTTTAGGTTTGGTTAAATATAGGGCTTGTCAGAATGCATCATGGGATTTGTTGTTGGCGATCCTCGGCCATATTGAGAGGACTCAAGAGAGTTGTAGTTCTGTAAAATCCTAAATCAGCGTTAGTAAACCGTAGCCTAGGCTAATGAGAACGTTGTTTTGACAGGTCTCGCATGAGAAACCCTCTGGCACATTCAAACACAACAATGTCTCCCCATAATGACAAATCAGTTTACGATTAATAAGTAAACAAACCAAATAAACAATAATAGCAACATATTAACTCACATTATCAATGGCTACTCGAATGCTCCCAAAATGGTGGCGGTCTTTGTGAAGTGACATTGCGATGTACAAGCCCTGTTCGCATGTGATGTGTGATATCTTCGCTAAGTTTTAGTCAAACACTAATAAACAAAATGTCCCTATTAAGCATTCCTCAACCTTTATTTAAATGCAACACACACGCTGTGTTTGTGTGTAGGTGTGTGAGAGTGGGATACTGTGTGATTATGTTTGTGTTGGTGGGTGTGTGTATGTGTGTTTGTGTGTAAGTGTGTAAGTGCATGTACGAGTGTGTGATTGTGTTTGCGTTGGTGTGTGTGTGCATGTGAGCGTGAATGTGAGTTAATGCACATTTTCTTGTTCAGCTATTACCACTAATCTTCTGGATAGGATCTCTCTCTCCCTCTCCCTCTCCCTCTCCCTCTCCCTCTCCCTCTCCCTCTCCCTCTCCCTCTCCCTCTCCCTCTCCCTCTCCCTCTCTCTCTTTTTCTATTTCTCTCTCTCGCTCTCTCTCTCTCGCTCTCTCACTCTCTCGCTCTCTCTCTCGCTCCCTCTCCCTCCCTCTCTCTCTCTCTCTCTCTCTCTCTCTCTCTCTCTCTCTCGCTCTCTCGCTCTCTCTCTCGCTCCCTCTCTCTCTCTCTCTCTCTCTCTCTCGCTCTCTCTCTCGCTCCCTCTCTCTCGCTCTCTCTCTCTCTCTCTCTCTCTCTCGCTCTCTCGCTCTCTCTCTCGCTCTCTCGCTCTCTCTCTCGCTCCCTCTCTCTCTCTCTCTCTCTCTCTCTCTCTCTCTCTCTCTCTCTCTCTCTCTCTCTCTCTCTCTCTCTCTCTCTCTAACCCAACATACGTACCAGCTGTACCCTGAAGAGATGCAATTGACACTATAAGCACGTGTGCATGCGTGTGCGTGCGTGCGTGTGTGTTGGTTTCCTGACATTGGTACATTGGGTCTGATTTACGACACCATCTGCCTGCTGGCTTGTGTAGAGACTGAGTGCAAGATGTACTATCCATGGCAAGCAGGAGCAGGCCTAGTTAGAACTAGAAATATCTATCCATCTATCCATCTCTATCTATCTATCTATCTATCTATCTATCTATCTATCTATCTGTCTGTCTGTCTATCTATTTATCTATCTATCTATCTATCTATCTATCTATCTATCTATCTATCTATCTATCTATCTATCTATCTATCTGTCTGTCTGTCTGTCTGTCTGTCTGTCTGTCTGTCTGTCTGTCTGTCTGTCTGTCTGTCTGTCTGTCTGTCTGTCTGTCTGTCTGTCTGTCTATCTATCTATCTATCTATCTATCTATCTATCTATCTATCTATCTATCTATCTATCTATCTATCTATCTATCTATCTATCTATCTATCTATCTATCTATCTATCTATCTATCTATCTATCTATCTATCTATCTATCTATCTATCTATCTATCTATCTATCTATCTATCTATCTATCTATCTATCTATCTATCTATCTATCTATCTATCTATCTATCTATCTATCTATCTATCTATCTATCTATCTATCTATCTATCTATCTATCTATCTATCTATCTATCTATCTGTCTATCTATCTCTCTATCTCTCTATCTCTCTATCTCTCTATCTCTCCATATGTCTGCTTACCTACTCATTTCGCTCTCAGTTAAAGCACTAGGATTTAAAAATATTCTAACCCCTGATTCCAATTCCACTTTGAACTAAAGTGTACCGTGAAAATATATTTTATTTGAATCCAGACTCTGTGAAATTGTATGATATTATACTGCCACACAGTGGACGATACTAGACATTGCAGGATATTGCATCCTATTTAATGCTGGGCTCCTACTTCCAGTCTAGCCTGTCAATCGAACGCAAAGAAATCCAACAGTGTAAAAGAGATGCTAAATAAATGGGATCATGAGTATAAATTATCATTCTTCAGTTTTACCAGAACAGGTTCACATTAGGTCAGTGATGCCTCTAAATATGTAATTCAGTTTCATTTTCTCAAATTCTGCATCTTCTTTTTTTTCCCCATCTTTTTGTGGTTGGTTAGTTAGACCTTTTAGTTATAAAGCGGTTAAATAGTCTGCTATTACTTTTTTTCTACTGTTCAAACAATATAGGATAAAGAATTTATCACATTTAAAAGCTTAAGAAAATCTGATGCTTTGTACTTCCCCTAAGTAGAAGACCACTTAACTTTTATGTTACCGTTTATATTACTCCAATAGTTGAGGTTAAAGTGTAATTGTATTATCTTTTATATGTAGTCTATCCCCTGCACAACCAAACCCCAACTTAAAGGTGCATTGTGTAGAATTGAGTGACATCTAGCGGTGAGGTTGAACAAACTGAAATACACCCCCACCACCTCACCCCTCCCTCTCCAACGATGTATACAGAGGCCTGACAGGACTGTAGTGTTTAAGATACCAGTTGGTCATTCCAAAATGTCTCGTCTATGACAGCATCAAGTAGCCAAGTGTCAAGTGATGAGGTTCCTTGTTGGAAATGTTGTTTTAAAGCTGATAATGTCTCTATTTGATCGTCAACATAGTAATCTATGCCATTTTGCCACTGTTGCTAAAATAAGACTTTAGAGTTGATAGAAAAGTAAATCTGACATTCTTGCCGGTTTGTTCCACTCTGCTCCAAACGCAGCAGGTTTGAAGTGCTTAGTGATGCTGAGCTGCACTAAGCACTTTGTTTCCAACACATTGGTAATCAAGGAAAACAAACATAAGGATCCTCAAAGGAGTCAAATGTTCTAGGAACGTCTTGAACGAAAGAACAAGAGTGTTTGTGGAGTGCCCTGCTGTGAGCACAAATTACCAAAGAGACGAAGCACCTGCATTATAAAATGGGTCACCACTCTCTGCAGTTCCCTCCTCCTTTTTGCATGTGCACTCTACCAAACTCTTGCTGATATCAAACACGCGTTGGGTTATCTTGATGCAAATGTAATCATAACGTTATTACATTACAACACTGAACATCACCCATGGCTCTGAGACCCCACACCGTGCCAGAGGGGAAGCTCCCTCGCTATCGGTTGCCGTCTGGATTGTTAATATTATGGTCTGTCTGGCGGGCTAGCTAGCGGGCTAGCTGGCGGGCTAGCTGGCGGGCTAGCTGGCGGGCTGGCTGGCGGGCTGGCTGGCGGGCTAGCTGGCGGGCTAGCTGGCGGGCTAGCTGGCGGGCTAGCTGGCGGGCTGGCTGGCAGGCTAGCTGGCAGGCTGGCTGGCGGGCTGGCCACCCAGTGGGGGGGCTCTAATCTGAACTTGATGTCAGAGTTGTGCAGCTGGCTCCAGCATGCGAGGGTCTGAGCGCCATGCGGGTCACGCAGAGACCGTCTGGACCGGCTCTCTCCTGGACCGACGCTTGTCAACATCCCTTTAATCAAAGTGGCCCTTTCCCTCTCGCCAGACCCTTTTTCATTAGCGGGGGTCAGAGGTCGTGTGTGTGTGTGTCGACAGGGCCTCGACAGACTAGGCAGACGGGGCCGTGGAGGAGGCATGGGGGACTTGGGGGAGGGGGGTGTTGAGAGGTTGGGGTGTGTATGGTGGGGGGGGGGAGCTGCTATTAGCTGTAGCTCAGTCCTGAGCCTGAACTGACTGCCGTCTAGCCCCCACCCCAGAGGGGTGGGGGTAGTCTGGGCTCTCCTGCCCCAGACTACCCCACCAATACAGAACTACTGGTGCAACTCGCCATCCAGATGGGCTGCCGCTACAATGCATTCTGAGAGATGGGAGGGAGGGAGGGACGGAGGGAGGGAGGGAGAGAGGGGGAGAGGGAGGGAGGGAGGGAGGGAGGGAGGGAGGGAGGGAGGGAGGGAGGGAGGGAGGTAGAAGTGTTTGAATCAATACAACCTTCCACAAAGCCCTTCTTTCCTCTTACCCTCTCGCTGTGCTGTGCTCTTCAGATTCCATTAATACTTCCTCCACTTTCTCTCACTCTTTTGTTCATCTTCACCACCGAGACGGGCTAATGAAAGACAAGATGGAGGGAGAGGAAGCTAAATGTGAGAGGAGACAGACAGAGAGAGAGAGAGAGAGGGAGAGAGAGAGAGAGAGAGAGAGAGAGAGAGAGAGAGAGAGAGAGAGAGAGAGAGAGAGAGAGAGAGAGAGAGAGAGAGAGAGAGAGAGAGAGAGAGAGAGAGAGAGAGAGAGAGAGAAAAGATTAGAGCAGCCCTTTCACCCAACCCTGGCCCCCTTGCACATCAAAGGGAGCGGGATTGGCCAATGGTTGTCCGGTGAGGTGTGGGGGCCATGGCTCCTGGGGCCTCAGACCAGACACAACACGGCTCCACGGGCCTCCGCAGCTGGGCTGGAATGTGACCTGATCCACATTTCTGGACTCTGTGTGCATGTGTGTGCATGTGCGCGTTTGTGCGTGCCCGTGTGTGTGAGTGTGTGCGTGCGTGTGTGTGTGCGTGTGCGTGTCCGTGTGTGTGTGCGTGTGTGTGCGTGCGTGCGTGTGTGTGTGTGTGTGTGCTTGTGCGTGTCCGTGTGTGTGAGTGTGTGCATGTGTGTGTGTGTGTGTGTGTGTGTGTGTGTGCATGTGTGTGTGTGTGTGTGTGTGTGCGTGTGTGCGTGTGTGTTTGTATGTGTGAAGGTGCATGTGATGATGTCAACAGAACCACACAGCGTTTCACTTGGAGTTAGTTGTTAGCCGATGCTTTTATCCAAAGCGACTTAAGGGGGATTTAAATGAACATTATTAAGGGGGATATATAGGGTTAGAACCTTAGGGTACCAGACCTTTCCATCTGCGTTTCGCTTGATCAGGTTGGGGAGTCAAGCATAGATATCAGAACAACATCAAAGAACAAGAGGACAAGTTGTACAAAGACGTCATTTTTATTTCTTCTGAGTCAATATTTGCCAAACGTGATGTAGGAATATAATGTTGTGTCCTAGTGAGAGTCACAAAGGTAGCTTTGTTATGAACTCATACAGAAGATTTAAAAAAAAACATAATAATCATAATAAATATGAAGTTGAGTTCTGAAAGCCCTATACACATTGATGAAAATCAATATTTCTCAGAGTGCATTCCACAAAATGGGTGGAAATGGAGCTTATTAGAGTCTGGTTGATAAATGAGGTGAAAAATTGTTTGAACACAAAGTATACATTACACAATAAAGTATATCTATATTGGAATATTCCAGGCATAAATAAATCAATCATATATCCATGAAGTCATATACTGCTCTATGAACCCTATTTACCTAATCCTATTATCTGATACAATGCTAACCCTACAGAATATACTTTGATTTTAGTTATTTTTTAACTGAAATGAAGATTGAATGTTTAAATATATATGGGAAGTATGAAGTTAAATAAAAGGATGAACGCTTGTCAGAAGCATCACTTACCCCTCAAGAGCAGCAGACACTTGAGGCAAATTCTCCATGACAACCAAAACATTGCGTTGGACAATTTCAGAACCAATGATCTAAAACACTGAAAAAGGAAATAATCCATAAAAAAACCTGTTGTGTGATGAGAGACGACGAGTAGCAAGACGACCTGGGTGGACCTCACTCAACCCAAGACTGGTGAGGTCACTCGAACTTGGAAACAAAAACCTGGAAGTATTTGAAACAAACAACAACACGCCATCTAACCGGATCCCTCCAGACCTCTGGTGCTAGACCCCCCCTCCCCCCCCCGGTCCTACTGGATGGTGGTGACCCCCCCCCCCCCCCCCCCCCCCCCGGTCCTACTGGATGGTGGTGACCCCCCCCCCCCCCCTCGGTCCTACTGGATGGTGGTGACCCCCCCCCCCCCCCCCCTCAGTCCTACTGGATGGTGGTGACCCCCCCCTCAGTCCTACTGGATGGTGGTGACCCCCCCCCCCCCCCCCCGGTCCTACTGGATGGTGGTGACCCCCCCTCGGTCCTACTGGATGGTGGTGACCCCCCCCCCCCCCCCCCCTGGTCCTACTGGATGGTGGTGACCCCCCCCCCCCGGTCCTACTGGATGGTGGTGACCCCCCCTCAGTCCTACTGGATGGTGGTGACCCCCCCCCCCGGTCCTACTGGATGGTGGTGACCCCCCCTCAGTCCTACTGGATGGTGGTGACCCCCCCCCCCCCCCCCTCGGTCCTACTGGATGGTGGTGACCCCCCCCCCCTGGTCCTACTGGATGGTGGTGACCCCCCCCCCCCCGGTCCTACTGGATGGTGGTGACCCCCCCTCGGTCCTACTGGATGGTGGTGACCCCCCCCCCCCCCGGTCCTACTGGATGGTGGTGACCCCCCCTCCCTCGGTCCTACTGGATGGTGGTGACCCCCCCCCCCCCCCCCGGTCCTACTGGATGGTGGTGACCCCCCCTCCCTCGGTCCTACTGGATGGTGGTGACCCCCCCCCCCCCCCCCCCGGTCCTACTGGATGGTGGTGACCCCCCCTCCCCCGGTCCTACTGGATGGTGGTGACCCCCCCTCCCTCGGTCCTACTGGATGGTGGTGACCCCCCCCCCCCCCCCCCTGGTCCTACTGGATGGTGGTGACCCCCCCCCCCCCGGTCCTACTGGATGGTGGTGACCCCCCCTCGGTCCTACTGGATGGTGGTGACCCCCCCCCCCCTCGGTCCTACTGGATGGTGGTGACCCCCCCTCCCTCGGTCCTACTGGATGGTGGTGACCCCCCCCCCCCCCCCCCGGTCCTACTGGATGGTGGTGACCCCCCCCCTCGGTCCTACTGGATGGTGGTGACCCCCCCCCCCCCCCCGGTCCTACTGGATGGTGGTGACCCCCCCTCGGTCCTACTGGATGGTGGTGACCCCCCCCCCCCTCGGTCCTACTGGATGGTGGTGACCCCCCCCCCCCTCGGTCCTACTGGATGGTGGTGAACTCCTTGAGGAAGTCACAGGTCTTCTTCTGGACCACCTCCCGGAGCTTCCTGACTCTGCGCGTGCTGGACGGCGCCACGAAGCTGTCGGGCTGCAGGACGGCCATGCCGCTGGTCACGTCCCCCATGATGATGAGCTGGCCCGGGGACGCCGTGACGTCGGGACACGGGCACTTCCAGTCCATGCTGAGCAGGGTCACCTCCAGCGGCTCCTTGCCGAAGAACTTGAGGCCCATCTTCTCGTCCTTCAGGATCTCCTCCACGGTCACCAGCGCGTGCCCGGACTCCTGCTCCTCCGTCAGCTCCGTCACGCGGCCCAGGACCACAAAGTCGCTCTTGCAGAAGCTGGTGACCATCTTGCCGCGCGGCCGGCACGCCTTGCAGTGGCGGTTCTGGGGGTAGGGGCACATCTCCTCGCAGGCGCCCTTGGACTCAAAGTTGTTCTCGTTGCCGCCGCAGCCGCCGTACACGAAGGACTGGCACTGCTTGAGGGTGGCACTGTAGGCCCAGCGGGGCTCGTAGGCCTTGCACGGCCCCTGGAGGCTGGGCAGGCCGCAGGGGGCCGCCAGCTCCACCCCGCAGGACAGCATGCAGGCCTGGTGGCTGCGGAAGTGGTTGCGGTTCTTGTTGCACTGGCTGTAGGTGAAGGTGAAGCAGTTGTTCCTCATGGACTCGTAGTACCAGCTGATGCTCTCCTCGCCGCAGTCCTCCGTGTCGGGGCCCTTCAGGCACTCCTCGGCGGGGAAGGGGAAGGGTGGGGCCCCGGTGCCGTTCCCCTCGGCCCCCGGCCCCCGGCCCTCCTCCCTCCGGATCACCGCCAGGGGGAAGTGGGCGGAGACGGAGCCCACGGCGTTCCTGGCCGTGCAGGTGTAGATGCCGGCGTCCGGGGGCTGGGCGTTGTATATGACCAGCTGGCCGATGTTGGTGACCACCACGTTGCCGTGCACGTGGTTGGGCCGCATGACGGCGTTCTCCGAGCCCTCCAGCTGCTTCTCCCAGGTGAGCTCCGGCCGCGGCTCGCCCGCCACCTCGCACAGGAAGCTGGCCGTGTCGCCCGCGAACACGGCCTGCCGGGCCGGGCCGCTCAGCATGGCGGGGGGGTGGACGTCGGCGGGCGGGGTGGTCTGAAGGGCGGTGGTGGGACGCAGGGTGGTCTCCATGGGAACGGGGCTGGTGTTGGGCCAGGTCAGGTGGAACCTGCGGACCAAAGAGGAAAACACCAAACACTGGTCATAAGAAAGACCCCTTGGGCTTCTGCAGACATTTGGATATCCAAAAGTCCTTTTGTTTGAATACACACATTTTTGTATTTTTATTGAATGTGCTTTGATTGTTCTCAGAAGTGTCTGCTTGATGCCTGAACGTAAGGCTCATTCAAATACAACATTACTACCATGTTATGATCCAAAACCTCTAAGAACATTATAGTTCATCACAGAAACAGGAAACGGTAGGAATCCAATATACTTAACATGCTACCTGCAGGTGACCACAGAGATGGAGGTCCCCTTGGAGCAAGCTTCCGCGTCCATGTAGCACTTGTTATAGTAGGTCATGCCGTCGGACGCGCACGTGAAATGGGGCTCCCTCTCGCAGCGGTCCCGGCACTTGCACACGGGCTGGCCGTCCCAGATGTCGCACTCGGAGCCCTGCTGCGTGCACATTAACTTGTTGCACGTGGCCCCTTTGGGCATACCGATGGGGCCCCTGTTGCCCTTGATGTCCAAGTAGCGCGCCGCTACGCAGCTCTTGTTGCCGCACACATTGGCGCAGCACTTCTCAAACGTTTCGCAGTCCTACAGTCAGGATGAAGAAGAAAACATTTAATTGTTTACATTGTTAGATATTGTGAATTATATATATATATATATATATATATATATATATATATATAAAAACGGTATGTGGTCAAATATGTAAGTAAGTATGCATATGTATTTATGTAGCCTATGTATTTAGCAAGGAAAACATAATATACATTATGAGAGCGCTATTGCTACGAGAAGTGAACTAATAAGAGCCTAATGTATTCACGTTAGATTCAAATATCAGCAGCTTTGTTAGTATTAAAATCAGGAAAGAACGCACGCTAAGTCATAAAACGTACCTGGTCAGATTCGCACTCGCGCATGCAGGTGCTCATGGCGTCAACCCACAGATTTGGATTCAATTCGTTCGGGCACATGCCCCCGTGAGAGTAAACCACCTTTGCCAAAGACATCGGCATGCCCTTCACACAACAACTCTCCATGTACACGAGCCAAATATAACATTGCCCAAGAAGAAACCAAATCCATCGTGGAAACAGCATCCACCACATGTCCAAAGCGTAACGGAATATCAACGCAAAATTCCCAAAAGAAAAGAAAACAGCAGCACAACCAAGCAGAGCAAGTAACGCTTTCAACGTTTTTATAAGAAGAACGGCACTTCAAAATGGAACTTCATCAATCTTCACTCTTTCACTCCACCGGGCGGAAAATGTGACAAGACATCCAAAACAGCAGCCGGAGGACAAGCAGCGATGGTCTCCACAAGCCGCAAACTCCCTTCCAAAACCTGTTGCCTCACGTTTAATACTCCCGAAAGATTAAGGGCTGCGGTATGCAAACCTTATTAGTTAAAATCTAACTACATGAATTACAGTGGCCCGTCTAGCCCGACAGCAAATCCTAGTTGAGTTACAGTTATTATGATGCACTTAATTAAAGAGAAAAAATATCCAATGGTGTGCAAGCTGCGAGCCTGAGCGGAGAACTGGGAGACACCTGTGCGTAAAGGCGCAGCGCCGCCTTAACCCTTCGCTGGCAGCTCCAAGATACTTTATCATACATACAGCCTAATAGCCGACATTAGTTATTTATATAATACTTATATTAATAATACGGGTATGCAATGACCTTTTTAATCACTTATTTTTTGTGACGACTGTGTTTTCAGTCCTTATTATTCGCTTTACTTTTTTAACAAACTGCCAATATCCAGAAGATGGCAGCAAACTGTAACTTTGCTGCGTAATTTACCTACGACTCCAGCGACGTGCATTTGCATTACAAAGTGTCTTGCGCATATCGGTGAGGATGAGTTTGCTGTACATTACTCTAATATCTTAGTCCATAATAAGTTAACGGGTCTTGAAGGATGTCGAGAGAGAGAGAGCGAGAGAGAGTGAAAGAGAGAGAGCAAGGGGTAGAGAGATAGACAGGGGAGAGGGAGAACGAGTAACATAGGGAGAGAGAGACAAGGGAGAGGCAGAATGAGTTGCATAGAGAGAGAGAGAGAGAGAGAGAGAGAGAGAGAGAGAGTGAGAGAGCAAGAGAGAGAGAGAGAGAGCGAGAGAGAGAGAGTGTTATTCCACAGTCTGTGCTTCCCAGGCTGAGACCCTGCTGAGGCTAAAGAGGCCCAGTGCTCTCCATGTCTAACCCCTCAAGCTCAGTCTGGCCTGCAGCCTATAGGAGACCTTGTTGACCGCAGACACGCACACGCACACATCCACCCGCGCACCCACGCTTTTACACACACACACACACACACACACACACACACACACACATCCACCCGCGCACCCACGCTTTTACATACACACACACACACACACAGTACATGGGCCACATCAACTGAATTGCACATAGTAATAAACACTGACTCCGGGCAGGTAAACACAACTACTTTACTATTCAGGGATTTAGCAGATATCAGGTATGGGAGGTTATAGATCGCACAACACTTGCTCAACGGAGCTACTCCCCATCACTGGCTCTCTGAAGCTTTGGAAAGCGAAGGCAGATGTGTAAACACACAGACACGCTGTGTTTTCCAGCTCTCATCCCCACTGCCACCTTGATGCCCCCCTCCCCCCCCCCCCACCACTCCCACAGCCGACCACATTCCCAGCATAGCCGGCATTGGAGGAGGCCAGAGGCCATGTCACCTATTGAATAGAAGCCACATGCTGGACTCCCTACTCCTCCTCCCCCACCTCCTCCCCCACCTCCTCCCCCTAGCTCACACATGCATTGTCTGCAGGCGACCTTGACTCTGACTGTGGCTGTACACCTCTCTCTGGGAGGTCTTTAAAAAACAAGAGCTAGCTCAGACACACAACGCTGTGTTGTGTCTGACGTGGGTAGCTGACAGGGACACACACACACACACACACACACACACACACACACACTGACCGGAGTGAATGCCTCAGGGGCTTAATGGAGAGAGGTCACAGCGAAAGTGGCGGGCCGCGGCCTAATCTGTCCCCTAGGTCCTAATCTGTCCCCTAGGTCCTAATCTGTCCCCTAGGTCCTAATTGATGTCACAAGGGGTTGTATCATGTGTGTGTGTGCACCACGCAACCACACCCCCACACGACCACCAGAGATTAGGCTGAGCGGGGCTGTGGTCATCTCATTCCTTCATGGAAGGATTTGAACCCACAAACCCCCGTCACTCATTAGATAGCTTTGTCTGCCCAAACATGCAGAAAGATGACACACTGACTGATTTTAGGATGGTAAGCTTTCTTCAAATCTGATCCGTAAGACACAGCACACTATACATGACCACAAAGTGACCCGTAGACGAGTTGTATGAAGCTCAGCTGGAAACGAGAACCTAAATATATATGAGATTTAAAATAGGGAATGAAGAGCCAACATGAACTAAAGTGTGTCCATATCACCAAGCAAGTGTATTTAGTGGGAGCGGCCCTCCTCTTTACGAGATCATTAGGTGACATTTGTTTTGTTCTGTTCAAAAAAGGGACATCTGCTCTCCACATGAGTACAACCTCGCTGGATGATGATGATGATGATGATGATGATGAGGTTGTGCTTTGTTTACGTTTGTTTCGGTTCCTTTGGTGCATGAAAAGGGAACAAAACAGAGCAAGGGGCCTTCAGAAGGTGTCCACGCGCTTCTGACCCGACGCAGGTCAAAGACACTGGCTGCGTTCGTCGAGCTGGACTGCAAAGGAACGGTGATGTTTTCTGTCCTTTTTTTGGGGTCACGTGTAACCTCTTTCTAATAACGATGAACTCTACTTCTTGTCTACTATTGAGTGTATAAAGCACTAGGAAGTTTGGGTTTTTTTTACAGATGCTCAGTTTGTTTGAGTATCATATGCATAATGTCCTTGAGACCATATTGCATTTGGATGGAACAGTTTCATTTAAATGTGAGGTGTGTAGAATTTAGTGGCGTCTAGCGGAACGGACTTGGCAGGAATGGAATATAATATTCAGAAGTATGTTAAATTTGTGTGTAATCCCATGGAAATACGAATATTTGTGTTGTCATTAGCCAAGAATGAGGCCTTTATGTCTACATAGAGAGCGGGTCCTCTTCATTGGAGCCATGTTGGACCGCCATGTTTCTACAGCAACCCAGGGTGGACAAACAGCGAGAGAGAGCTCGCATTTATAATTCTATCAACTTTCTATTAAAGTGTAGATCAACCCCGTTTCAGCTCGTAATCGAACACTGAGATTTCCAAGTGGTTTTGGAAGGAGTGGGCGTGTCATCCCATAGTTACGACCCATTTACGATTCCTTTGTGGTCTCGTCGTTGTGTATGATCGTTATTGTGAGCGATGTTGTATATGAAATGCATTCATACAGACCTAGGGAAGGAGTGGTTAGGGTGTTCAACTCACAGCACACAAGGGCCTCCTTGAGCTGCCTAACCCCTGCATGCAAGCCTCTTCAAACGTGGACGGTTTGACACAGAATCCACATCATTTTGTTTATTTTGACATAATTTCCCATGCTTTATCAAATGTCCCCCAGAACGTAAATCACAGCTTTAACAGTGTGTAAGGTTATTTTGCAAAATACACAGAACGTTTATAAAAATATCAAACTCTGAATGCATAGGTTAAGTCAAACTGTGTTCATCATGTTCTCCATCCAGAACTGTATGCAACCTAACAAACTCAAGGTCACTCGTTTTCTTTCCACAGAATCGAATGAGATTCTATCAATAACCGTGGTGGTCATCAAATTCAATCAATCGATCACCCTCCACTAGGCAGCAAAACTTTATCTTTCAGTTCAACACAATATTCCCCCATGGCTACAGAATTATCCTTAGTGTTGTCACAGCTTCAACCTTCTGGAACATTCTACCCTCCACTTGCTAACAGAGCAGTTGTCTTCATTAGTCCTTCAACTCCATTAACCCTTGCACGGACGCTAGTAGACTTTGACACGAAACGCAAAAGGCCTAGCTAGTTAAAAAATAAAAAGTTAAATGAATACAAAATCTATCATTAAACATACAGTAAGAGCTTACGGTGTACGTCTGATCAGTAAACAATTACCACTGGAGTAGAACCGATTGTAGAACTAAAAAGAAAAGCCAGCACTGAGAATAAAGCGAACTGTTAAAGTCTTTTGTCAACCACGTGTTGACAGGAAAGCAGCGTTCAAGCTTGGTTTGTGATGTCCGGGCAGCCTTGGTGGAGCAACGCTCTTAAACACCAGGCAGCTGGTGCACGCACCGCCCGCTCCCTCTTCACGTCCCCACGGACCGCCAGACATAAGGCTAGTGACTAAGTAGAAAAACGTTTCCCTCAGACCAAACTGAGTGCTAGGTTAAAGTTTGACGAAACGCAAGGAGTGTACATAGGATACCGTATATATTAAAATTGATCTTGCATTCGCTCTAAAGTAATTGCACTAGTTTTGCCATCACGAAACAGCCTACACACGGACATAGAACATCAAGACCTCAGGCGCACTCATGTTGAATAGTAGTGTGGGATCCGGGAAGCGTGTCACATCGATCCAACGTTGTGCTGCTACATCTTTCTTTATCCACCCCAGTTGAATGTCCACTATTCTTTATTTTTTTATATCCAATAGTTTCATGTGAACATGTTGCTGGCTCGACGATCATTTGGTTCCAATTAAAGTTCAACAAAAACCCCGGGAGGGCCAATGTTTTAGCAGAAAGGCCGGCGTACTGTATAGCGCTATATTAGTGCTAACTTAGCAGCAGCGTTTGAATCTCCCCTCCCCATGTGTTTTGCGCTCAGAAAGTGCATGGTTAGGTCAGATTGTTCAGCGGTCAGTAGATACAACCGTATGCAGTCACCAGAGAGGGATACACACCGTAGAGTGCGAATTATCATTTGTTTCGCGGCTTTTACGATGTAATTATGTCATATTAAAAACACGTAAACGATAAACATTGACTATGTATATCCTCAGTCTGCGTGGACTCCAGAGAAGACAAATTCAGATGTGGTTGGAAGCTCACAATCTCACAACATTGAAGCTGTTGTATGTTTGACAAAAACAAGGTACTGCACTAGCTGATGTGGAAAGCAGCATAACCAATCTGTAATGCAGAAGAGACAATGTGTTTACATTGGTGTTTGTGTGCGTGCGTGTCTTTGACAGCTGCAACCTCTGATTGAGATGCTTCAGGAGGACTTGAATGGTCGTACAAGTTGCTGTGTGCAAGGGTGCTGTGCTGCAACTGTACCCTAGTGAGTGAAGCATGGCCGTGTATATATTAAACAAGTCTGAAAGCGTTTCGCCCTTGACTCCCCACTCTTAACCGGCTCCGGTTGTATCCATGTTCACAGTCCACTGTTCCATAGTTAGTAAGGAATTGTTCAACCCCTTCTCTGGTCCATCAGGGCCTTGGAGAGACAGCGTACAAAAAGCAATAACTAAGGACACTATGCGTTAGTCAAATAAATAAATGAAAAATCACAAAGCGCAGGTCAGATACACAGGGCTTTTTTCTTGATTCTTGGGAGAATCCAGAAAAGAGGAGGAGAACGATTTTGAAAGAAACACCACTATCTGGTAAAATGCCGCAACTAAACCCTTAAAAAACATTGGATGAGGGCGGGACTGCGTCTCCTTTATCGTAGCTAAAAAGCCCGGGGGTGAAGTCAGGGACCCAGGACGCGGCAGGAGGTTCTAGTAGGTGAGGCGGGAGGCCTTCATGTTGTAGCAGGGCCGGTCGGTGAGCGCTCCTGTCCCGGAGAAAAGGGACAGACCCTCTGCCTTCTCTAGCACCACCTCCAGCTCCTGGAAGTCCTGCAGCCGCGCCACATCCTTATCCTGGGGCCACAGAGAGGGGGACAGACACTCTGTTAAGGTGAGGCCTAATGATGACATCTGTTTTACATCTGGGACCAAAGCGTCTGCTAAATGACCAAAAAGTAATAAAACTATAATGCTGGCGCACAGACTAATTTGCATCTACAGTAGTGTGTTATAATATACATATATATATATATATATATATATAGTGTGTTTTATTTCAGTGGGTTCCCTGTAGTGTGGATACCTTTCTCAGCAGGGAACCCACTGTAGTGTGGATACCTTTCTCAGCAGGGAACCCACTGTAGTGTGGATACCTTTCTCAGCAGGGAACCCACTGTAGTGTGGATACCTTTCTCAGCAGGGAACCCACTGGAGTGTGGATACCTTTCTCAGCAGGGAACCCCCTGTAGTGTGGATACCTTTCTCAGCAGGGAACCCACTGTAGTGTGGATACCTTTCTCAGCAGGGTGTTGGGCAGTTTGCGGATCTTCTCCACGTGTTCGGCGCTGATGTCCAGCTCCCGGCAGCACACCCTCAGCAGCGAGCGGAAGGTCAACTCCTGCCGGTCCAGCTCCACCTCGATGAAGTCGTTCTCCCGCGTGTTGGGGTTCTGGATGCGCACCTTCAGCACCAGCTCTGGTGAGCGAGGGGGGAGGGGGGGTGTGAGTGAGGGGAGTAGCAGTACTTTGTAGGCGTCCTACAACCATCCAGCCATTTGAAGCCAAATGGGTAGAATGCTCTGTTGAAGTGTGCATTTTGTGTTGCGTTACCAATTCCATATATTCATATTGTTGTGATGTCTACATAGACACCCTTGTATTTGCACGTTGTTATTATCTGCTTGGTACTGAGCATGGACACTGCACCAACTTAAGCACCCACATGATCAAAGAAATGGACAACCCTTGAGACCCTCACTCGCTAAAACAGTACAATAATAATATAATAACAATAATGCTATCTCATATAACTCCTAGACAGTTCAATTAAGCACTTCACAGGTAAAGATTTAATAACAGGAGCGTTTAACGACCGAGGTTTAGGATTATCCTTGTTTGAAGCACACACAAATCCTCCCTGTGGATAATGTGACACGAGAGTGGAGGGTCATCCTTCGCTCCATTTTGGGAGCTTTGGACGGTGGCGACAGACAGGAAAGTAGGGTGAAAGAGAGATGGTACGTAGCATAGGATTGCAGGTCAGAATCAAACCTCGTTCGCTACATGGCGTATTGCCCAGTACGGGCTTGGTGCAGCAGCGGGTCAGCGCCGCCAGCATTCACCTTGTACATTGACCGGGAAGGTGCTGGTGAAGAAGAAGGGCTGGAAGGCCGGCATGGCCCCGCCCCCGGCCGCCATGGCCCCGCCCCCGGCCGCCGGCCCACAGCTGAGCTGCTGGGGGACGGACGGCTGCCTGGTCACGGCAGGGTGAGCGCCGGCCCCCGGAGCCTGCACCTGGCTGCCGCTGGTGCTGCTGGCTGCGCCGGGGCTGGGGGAGGCCCGCGGAGGGGCCGCGGCCCCGTTGTGGACCCCGTGCGGGGGGTAGTCGGCGTGGTTGACCAGATGGGGCTCCACCGACAGCCCGCCGTTGACCGCAGAGTACTGGTGGTGATGGTGGTTGTTGTGGAGGCCGGGTGACACGCCGTTCTGCTCCGCCAAGGGGATGAAGGCCCCGGTGGTGGGGCCCGGCTGGCTGAGGGGAACAGGGGTGGTGGCGGTCAAGGAGGAGGGGACGAAGCGGGCGCCGGGGGTGTCGGTCATGGGGCTCAGAACTGGCAGCTGAGGCTGGTGGGTGGGGGAGATGGAGGAGGCTGGGTCCTCCTGCTCGTGGTCCCCGGAGCTGTTCTGTCTCTGGAGCTGAGCGACCAGGACTTCGACCTTGTTGTCCAGCTTGCTGTACATGAAGGGCGGGTTGGACAGGTAGTTGGGAATGATTGGCAGCTCCGCTTCCTTCACCTCAGGCAGGTCTTCCACTTCCACTGCGGTCAACAGAGAAGGAACTTAAGGATGGATAAAATAGTACATTGTTAAAACAGAATAATTTGTTAAATAGACACTGCACCTCCTAGCAGCCTTTTGATCTCTGGTTTGGATGTGAGCTGTGAGGCTAGCTCATCCTTAGCTGTTAATATCTCCATGTCAGCTCCAAAGTTCAGCAGGTAGGACACGATGTGCTTGTGGTTCCGCTTGCATGCCCAGTGTAGGCATGTCCTGTTAAAGAGGGTTCAGATGATGACTTTCAAAGATCATGAATTATGAAAAACAAAGAAAGACTCCAGAAATCTAATTTAACTGTAGGGTAAAGCAGCTTGGCGTCAACCGGAATCAGCTTCGCAATGTCAAAGTGTACTTTAGAGGTTTTTGTTTCCAAATCTTGATTACTTTTGCTTGTTGCCGAGTAACTGGATAACAGAAAAGCATTGCAAACCCTTTAGTTCCTGCACGGAAGTTCTCAGATTGTTATACTCCTACAGTCTACAACTGAAACTAACTCTCGTCCAAAAACGGTACAGTTGAACAAATATATCATGTATAATATCTTAGTACACTTACCACCCATTTATTTCGTTTTGTGAATTAACATTTACACCACTCTCGACCAATGACCGCACTTCGTCAATATCTCCAATTGCAGACGCCTCTCTCAGCCTCTCCTGCAGCTCCTTGTCCAGAGACGTGGTTGACATTTTGATATGTTGATGACTGGTGTGGAAGCAGTCCAAACAAGCAGAAGTTTAGGTGGTCAGTACCAATCGCTTGACATAGTTCACCCAAAAAATACAGTAAAGTTAGTTGGTAACCCGGTTGCCTTGTTTGACAAGCTGTTAGCTTCAGCAAGCTAGTCTAGCGTCTTGGCAACTTCTGTAGGACCGCAGCCTCGGGAATCAAGGACGGAACTGTCAAGCCTTCCTTTCTAACTTATGTTTTATGCTGATATTGGCACAATATTACGAGGAAAATATTTCAGCAGTCCAGATACTAAGTAACATTGAATCACTAAACGATATTAATCTTTCGGCTCTGGCCTGCTAAAAAACTCCACTTCCTAATCGGGGGGCATTTTTAGATGCAACACATAGGAACATCAGTTTTAGTTCCAGTCTGTAGTCGTCCTAAGAAGGATCGCATTTAAACCATCCAAGGACACCAACTGTTCTGTGGAGGACGAAATACCCTTTCAAATTCTTTTATTTTTATAAAACCAACTTTTGTTTTAATAAAGAACGCACTAAAGCTATGATCAGGGCTGCCCTGTTCTCAGAAAACCCTGGAGTGAGATTTGAGTGGCAAATGTTTAGGGTGGCCGTTCGGGGTCGCCACCGCATGCTGACGACATTTATTTATACATTTTTGTTCACGAAGTAAGGAAACATGACTATTTACAGCCAATTCCCAAGTTGCATAACTTCTAATCCTTACCCAAACAAACCATACAACAATTAACATAGAAGGTTTTTGGCCACCATTCCTGGGACTTTTTTCTTTTGTCCCTGACCGGACCTAAACAGGCTGCAGTCCCTCAGAGGGACGGCGTCTGTGGTCGTACATCTTTTAAGTCTTTTTTATTTGCCTTTTTATGGAGTCAAACTGATACGGAGTCCTAACCTCATTAACCATTAAAATAAACATGGCAATGAGATTTAATTTATACCCTGGTGGTATAGGAAAAGTATATGTTGGAAACTCTTAAGGAAAATAGCTAGTTTTATAAATATATATAGTATATGGTACACAGAGCGCATAGCTCAAGTTCCGTTTGCTACACTGCCTACATTTCCATTTCCGGTTTACACCAAGCCTGGCGGAGCACTGTTGTCTATGCGCGAGGACTGCTGCCATTTTGATTAAACCACCGTTTTTGAGGAGAGAAACGTTCATGGTGTAAAACGAGTTTCACACAAATCAGAATACTTCTGGTTTGCATTTTTCGAGGGAAAGATGCTTTCCGCAGCTCAATTGCTCGACGAGTTGATGGGCCGAGACAGAAACTTGGCCCCCGACGAAAAACGGTGCAACGTTCGCTGGGACCACGAGACCGTAAGATTCAGCCTCACAATACAGCCAATACTGGTACCAATTAGTCGGAAAATACCGTCTACATCGGCATTAAATTACTCCTACCACCGCCTTATGCTGCAGACACGGCAGCAAAACCCCGTGCTTCGTTACAATGGAAAGCGCGTATTGCTAGTTGGTGCTAGAGGATATAGCTTGCCTAGCTAGCACACAAGGATATTGAATGACAGTTTGCTAACGCTATTGCTATTAGCAACAGTGGCGCAAAGTTAACACTTCGCTCCCGTTAATGAAACATGTGTTATGTGACGCTAGTTTGTCTTTTATAGTTCAGCTAAGAGAACCTCAAACAGGTATATGTTAAAGGGAAACACGGGTCCTTGGGCATAAGACAATACACACATGACAATGGTGCTTATCGTTAATGCCATTGGACTTCAGATGGCAAGCTGTCTGAATATACCTGCATTATCACACACACACACACACACACACACACACACACACACACACACACACACACACACACACACACACACACACACACACACACACACACAAAATAACGTTACCATGTTGTTTCTGCCCGACCAGGTCTGTCGATACTATCTCTGTGGCTTCTGTCCGGCAGAACTTTTTACAAACACTCGCTCGGACCTGGGTAAGTCCATTTGAAGAAAATGACCTGAATACCCATTAAAGCATGTGGAAATGAACATCGATGGCACTACTCTTCATTGGTTCATCGTCTTCTCTTTTTAGGCCCTTGTGAGAAAATCCACGATGAAAATTTACGGAAAACGTAAGCTCTGATATATGTATATAATTCGTACTGTATGATGTACTTTTAACAATTTCAGAGACTTTTGTCAAAGCATCTTGCAGGGAATTACGATACTTTTCATGTGTGTAGTTTGACATTGTGTATCAAAACATGTCTCCTTTGTCCTGGAGTTGAATAATCGAGTACTCCAGCCAAAACATCATCCACATCATATATTACACTGTTCTCATGTTAACTCCCGTCGGCTGCTCCAGGTACGAGAAGAGCTCTCGCTTCATGAAGGAGGGCTACGAACGGGACTTCCTGCGGTACCTGCAGTCCCTGCTGGCCGAGGTGGAGCGGAGGATCCGCAGGGGGCACGCCCGCCTGGCCCTCTCTCAGGCCCAGCAGAACGCAGGGGTAGGTGCCGGCCGGCCCTTTGGCTTTGATATTCTCGCATGAGCGACCCTTCTAAAAATAAAATACATATACATGAACAGAATAACTCTTTGGGAGAGGGACGAGAAGATGAGACGTTTCAAATAAACCCCAGCACACCGACTTACTTGCAATAACAGGTTGCCCTTCCTCTCTGAGAGAGGGAGAGGAGAGGGAAATGTAGGAAAGGTAAATACCAATAATAAATGTATCAATAATACATTTACTTGCTACCCGCCACAATACAATATATGGTTAGAATAGACTACAATTGTTTTCAGAGTTACAGCCACTCCCTATTTAAGATGACTTAAGTGAGACCGCGTGAATGTCTCGTAGGACACGGATACATGGAGTGAGAGATGGATGGAAAGATTAAAAAAGGCCATGGTGAGTGTGGAGCTCTATCTGTGCAGCAGTTGATGTGTGTCCAAGAGGGTTAAGCTTCTTGGATACATAGTATAACGCCACAGTGTGTGGCACATTACATATACAACAACGCTCATTAAAACGCTCCTACACAACGATCACAAATAGGTCGTAGTCATGGGGATAACACGCCCCACTCCTTCCTACAACTCTTAGCCCAAAACCCATTTTCTCAAACGCGTTCTCTCTGCGGCCGTTTGTCCCTTCTGGGCAGCTGTAGAAGCAGAGCGACATGGCGCAGGATGCCTGTCCTAATCCTAACCCCGGGTTTGATTGGTGTTTGTGCAGGGTCCCGGTCCAGCTGGGAAGAATGACGAGAAGTCTCAGGTCCTGACGGAGAAGATCGAGGACCTGGTTCTTCAGGTCTGTTGCTTTAAAGTATACATTTACATCTTCCTTTGTCTGAATATGTGGTGTTTGTTTTTTGGAGAAAAAGAATGATTTAAAATAACTCCTGTGGCTGGGCCTGAGCCGATTGGTTCATGGCCAGTGGTTGAGAAGGAACGTGCTGTTGGCCAGTGCTCTGGCTGCAGTTGGTTTCACCAGCTGCTAGGGTTTTGATCTCAATTCCATTTGGCTTCCGCTGTCTTCTTGTTACCATGACTTCTGTCGCTGTTCAGGTAGTTTTAGTAGTTTTACGTCAGAGAATAAAGACATTATCAATGGCAGACGTGTGAGAATATTACACAACAGTGCAGGTCGTCATCAGCAGCCTAAGTCCAACTATAGCAGCCCGCTGCCAGCTTGGGACTTAAAATAGCTTCATAGAACTCATATAGTGATTCCTATTTTTATCCAGAGCGGAGAAAAGGCTTTGGGCCGTGGCCCGGTAACCGTGGTACTACATCATGATGGCTGTAATCCTTTGGTCACAGTGCATCTCTCTCTGTGTGCAGATTGAGGAGCTGGGCTCGGAGGGCCGGGTGGAGGAGGCGCAGGGCATGATGAAGCTGGTGGAGCAGCTGAAGGAGGAGCGGGAGATGATCAGCGCCAACCCCTCGGTGGGTCAGCACATCACGGACCTGATGCTAACCATTTATCAATTTTTTTACCATTTTAAATGCACTCTAGTAGGCAGTTAAAGTCTCGGACAGCATTAGCTGATTTTAGCATGTAAATGTTGGGACTAACACTAAAACATCCAAACTAACAATAGATTGTTTGTATTTGAGCAGACCATCGAGAGCTTTGCTGCTCAGGAGAAGCAGATGGAGGTGTGTGAGGTGTGCGGGGCCTTCCTCATCGTGGGGGATGCCCAGTCCAGGGTGGATGACCATCTGATGGGAAAGCAACACATGGGCTACGCTAAGATCAAGTCCACCGTGGAAGAGCTCAAGGTAACCTTTTGGGGTTTTACCGAACTGTACCGGGCGGCGCTGATCTGTGTTTCCACTACCAGTTTAAGCGTACCGAGCCCGAGATGGACCTTCTCCGAGGTCGGGCCAAAGTGAGTCAGCCCTGGTTGCTGTTCACAGGGAGAAGTTCTCTCAAATTGTAGGAGTTATACAAATACAATAAACTGTGCCTTCTCGTGTATGAGACGCTTCGCCATGCATGAAGAGTGTGGCTCGAGTTTTCAACAGCTTGATTCTTTATTATTCGTTGGTTCCTATAACTATATAAGACCAATTAAAAGGGTAGTGAAGGTTTAATAGCAGAGTTCAACAGCTTTATTCTTTATTATTCGTTGGTTCCTATAACTATATAAGACCAATTAAAAGGGTAATGAAGGTTTAATAGCAGAGTTCAACAGCTTGATTCTTTATTATTCGTTGGTTCCTATAACTATATAAGACCAATTAAAAGGGTAATGAAGGTTTAATAGCAGAGTTCAACAGCTTGATTCTTTATTATTCGTTGGTTCCTATAACTATATAAGACCAATTAAAAGGGTAATGAAGGTTTAATAGCAGAGTTCAACAGCTTGATTCTTTATTATTCGTTGGTTCCTATAACTATATAAGCCCAATTAAAAGGGTAATGAAGGTTTAATAGCAGAGTTCAACAGCTTTATTCTTTATTATTCGTTGGTTCCTATAACTATATAAGCCCAATTAAAAGGGTAATGAAGGTTTAATAGCAGAGTTCAACAGCTTTATTCTTTATTATTCGTTGGTTCCTATAACTATATAAGCCCAATTAAAAGGGTAATGAAGGTTTAATAGCAGAGTTCAACAGCTTTATTCTTTATTATTCGTTGGTTCCTATAACTATATAAGCCCAATTAAAAGGGTAATGAAGGTTTAATAGAAGTGCACAGCTGTGATGTTAGTTTGACGATGCTCTCTTGCAAAACTAAATAGCTGGTTGAAATAGGACAGATTTCATTCCGATTAGTCCTGGTGTAAAGACAATATTTCACACTATTAGATTGCTGATATCGATATTCAACATGTTATTTTCACTCTAGGAAATGTGTGACACATTGTCCAACGTGTAAACAGGACTAATCTGAAATAAATCTGCTCTCGGTGAGCTATTGAGATTAGGAAGCAAAAAAGGGGGGAACGTCAAACTGAAGTCATCATCACGGATATGTTGGTGTGTCGCCGTCCGTCTGAAACAACCTAAAACTGTCTTCAGTGGTTGATGTGGTGGCTGCGTCCGAGAGACAGGGTTTAGCCCCTCGGACCCTTGTGGTGTAACGCCGTCTGGCTTCATTCAACGCAATCATGAGGGAATAATACTTCTGCCATAAGGCGTGGTCAGACGCTGGGAGGGGAGGTGTGTGACTGGTTGATAATCCCTGAACACCAATCTCCAGGAGAAACTACGGCGCCGCTCTGAGGAGCCCGCGGGAGACGCCTCGCCCGTCAAGAAGGACCGCGAGGCCTGGGAGCGGGAGAGGGAGGAGCGGGAGAAGAGGAGGAAGGAGGAGGAGGAGAAGGAAAAGGAGAAGGAGAAGGAGCGGGAGAAAGAGAGGGAGAAGGAGAAGGAGCGGGAACGCGAGAAGGAGAAGGAGAAGGAGCGCGAGAGAGACCGGGACAGGGAGCGCGAGAGGGACCGTGAGCGGGAGAGGCGAGTGAGGCGGAGCGCCTCCAACAGCCGCCACTCCAGCCGCGTCTCGGACCGCAAGCGGAGCCGGTCCCGGGAGAGGCGGCGGTCCCGCAGCAGGGACCGCGAGCGCAGACGAAGCAGGTGCCTGCTCACTCAGGAGACTGGTAGCTCACACACATAAAGCTGCATCATATCAGACTGAACCACTTGATGATGGGTTGACTCGGTAGTCAGGGTGGAAGCATTTCTGGAACAAACACCAGGAAACAACATGGTTTATACTCCACTACTTCATATATTCTCAATGTAGAAACATAGGATTTAGAGACCATTCTCTTTTTAACATGTCTCTTCAATGACGTCATGGTGTTTCTGTGACTAGGCGTGAGTGCTTACAGTTTGACGGCAGCGGCACCTTCCTTGTTTCCCGCGCTAGGAGCAAGGACAGACGCCGCAGCCGAGAGCGCCCCGACAAAAAACGCCGCTCCCGCAGCCGTGAGAGGAAGAGGTCCCGCAGCCCCGAACGCAAGTCTCACCGCCACCGCAGCCGCAGCCGAGACAAGGAGAGAGAGAAGGACAAGGGCAAGGAGAGGGACAAGGAGAGGGACAAGGAGAGGGACAAGGACAAGGGACGGGAGAAGGACAAGGGGCGGTCGTCCAGAGACAAAGGTGCGCTTCACGGTACAGTATTTATGCCGACTGAGTCCGTTGCTACGTTAGCAGTGAAGGAAGGCCCTTCCTAAAGTGAAGCGGTGATTAGGCCGGGTGATGGCACCTCATCCTTTGACTCTGTTGCTGTGTGTGCAGACCGTAAGGACACGGAGGAGAAGAGGAGGAGCGGCTCCGTGAAAGACAAGCCGTCTGACGGCAACGGCACGGCGGCCCCCCAGGCCTCCTCAGACGCAGAGCCCATGGAGAGTGAGGCCGTGCCCCCCGCCTCCTCCCCCAAGCTAAACGGCCAGCAAGAGCTCCTCCATTCTGAAGGTGACACTCAGTCCAATTAAAACTGATCTGATAGGACCTCAGATCAGACTCAGGTAAGTGCGCCTTCCTCCCCGCCCTCCCTGGCACTCAACCCTCCCTCCCCCTTCTTCCTGTCCAGCCCCATATCTCCTCTCAACCACTCCACCACCCCTCAAACCCATCTTATCATTCGCTTCTCTCACTCCCCTTCCATCCCCCATAAACCAGGATTGTTCAATGCCTAATTGCCTATATGGTTTTTGTCTCATGTACTGTATGCATATATACATATGTCTATCCTGTTTTTTAAACTAGTGCATCATAAGTATGCACTGAAGATGAAGGACTAGGCCTGATGAATGTGAAGAGAAGTAGAAAACAGTCACACAAAGCCAGGAGGGAAAGGCCAGTGTAGTCCTGATCAAACAAACCCAGAGGTACCCCGCACAATGTCTCTAGCCAACAGCTGTTTATTCCAGATTTAACCTGGTCTGTGTCCACACATGTGTTTTTTTCTCCTGTATTTACCCATTTTATTTCTTGCTTTATCTCTAGTGTGGTTAGATGTATTTCATTAAAGGATTAAGTATCCACTGGCGTGTCTATACTAGAAACACACTGGCCGCAAGAGCATAATGTATAAGTAAAGAAACGAAATCTGTATAGAAAACACATACTGCCAATAATGACGATGACTGCTCATCCCATCAACAAGTCATGGATAATTTCTTCAGCTCACTGTGCCTAATAATGATATGCAGTGTGTGCTTTTTTTGTTTGGGGTGGGTGATGGTGTTTTTAAGCGGACTGGGCTGTGGAGGGTTGGTGGGGGGTGGTGTGTTTACGTGACTAACTGAAGGATAGGGTTTATGGAATGACTTGCAGCTGACTTCCATACCTCACACAGCGATGGTGTTGTGAGCGAGACCCACATGAGAAAAAGGCAAATTAAAAATCATGGATACTCTGACTCTCAAACTGTGCAGGTACTCACCCCAGGTACTCCTTTCTCTACCCACATTCATTTCTGAATGCTGTTGCCTGTCAAACAACCCAAAACGAAAGAAACTCACTTCAGAAATGTAACCTGAAGGCTTGTCATTTTAAAGGTCTTTATCATGTCTTCTCACCACCCCGATGTATTGCTGACATAGTTTGAGTAAGCGCTGTGGAAAGTGTCATTCAGCCTGTTCTTCACTCTTACGGCCATCTTAGTTTGTTACTCAACTTACACAAATTCTCTAGCCATTTCCTCATAGCCTTTCCGTCTAAGCTATTATATGCAACTATTTAGTATTGCATGTAAGTCATCACACCCGATGACGCAACGTAGGAATATTGAAACGGGCTGTCCCAAATTAGAAAACCCCGTAACGCACTAGGAATGTGTGGTGGAGCTCATGCTCTGAGTTCATGTTGTGTTGTGACGCCGCCATTAGCAGGAAGGTGTGGACCTGAAGGAGACTGTGGACACAGCTTTGTTGGAGGAGCCATGCTAATATCTCTTGTTGTGGATTCTTTTTTGACTTGACAGGAGAAGCTGGGAAGTCGTAGAGGAGGAAGATTTGGAAGAGCACCGTCCTCAGTGAATCCCTCGCTGCTTAAAAATAAGGTGAACCACAGATTAGTGGCTTATTTAAAAACGGAAAACTAGGAACGGAATCGTTTTTAATTGTAAAAGTCTCGAGCGGAAAAAAAGTTGGTTCCCGTGTTTTTCGTCATTGTTTTCCTGGAGATATTTTTGTTTGGTGGGAGAGGGTTGAAACGGTTCATTGGGGAAGTGTATTACATACTTAGACATTAAAACCAAAATGCAGAAATTTGAAACATCCTACCGTTGCTTTTCCTGACTTTCTCTACCATTCTTTTCTTGGCATTTAGTGGTTATTCTTTTCAAAGCGATCAGTGTGGCTGGTTGGGTTTTTTACCGTTCTACTTTTCGCCACTTAGTTTTTATTTCTTCTTTCCTGATTCACCTGATTAAAGCC
The DNA here is from genome assembly GCA_026745465.1 of Lota lota. Classification (NCBI taxonomy): domain Eukaryota; kingdom Metazoa; phylum Chordata; class Actinopteri; order Gadiformes; family Lotidae; genus Lota; species Lota lota. The sequence continues at coordinate 1,137,980 of JACYXH010000320.1, read as the reverse complement.
TATGTACAATGCTAGACTGATGTTAGCTCCTGTTGTTTCCTTACACATAAGGGACTCTGGTCCCCCTTGTAAACAAAAAAGAAAATGCGTTTTGATCAAAACACTTCAAGGACGGAAAGTTTTGTTGATTTTAATGCTCGTTTGTCTTGATGAATAAAAAGAGCTACAGTTTTTTTGTGTTGTGTGTTTCATTGTTCTTGTCTTGGTGTGGAACAAGCATCGATCTTGTCCGCGGTCATTGTGAAACCAAAACAGGAAATGAAAGGGATAACAGATACCCCTGGATCTGAAGCCAGAAGAGGGACTCAACGAGGCCACGCGCGACTGACTAAATTCAGTGACCTCCACACGGGGGAAATTACAACCAAACGTTGTGGAAGTCAACCCCTTCGATTTGGCGCTTAGCCCCCAAGGCCAGGATTTGGAAGACGTGTCGATTCAAAACATTTAAAGTAAGCCCTCTTGGTCCACCCTTTCTCCTGCTGCTTCCTCACCATCTCACCAAGGAAACAGTGGTCCGTTGTACAAAGCCAAAGGTCAAGTTCCCCAGGCCAGATGGGAGACCAGGGCACACGCTGATGGTTTGTTGCCTGAATCATCGGCCTTGTCAAAGGGAACTCCTTCACGTGCTGGCTAATTAAAGGGCTGGGCTCTGGTCACACTTAGTGTGCATGCTAAACCTGGCAAGGAATACAAATAAGTTGTAATATTGAATATCTGTAGAACATTTTAGTAACTAGCTCAATTCAAGGACTTTAAATCACAGTTGTGCATTTAAGTTGCCTGCTCACAATGTCGATAGGCTGGTGCTTCTAGTCCGCAGTGGAGATAAGCCAGTGTGTTGCTTCCAATGTGAAACCCATGCCATGATAAAACAACTTGTCAAGTGTCAACTTTGGTGGAGTGTGTTACCACACGCTCCACCAAAGTTGACACTTCACAAGTTGTTCATTGCTAGGTTAGGTATTAATTCCCCTAATGCCAAGAAATGTTTGCACTGATGCATTGTTGGATCCTTTGATTAAAAGTGTCTTGGCGTGTGTAGCCAGGGTTATGACTACACAGCTAAGGCCTTAAGCTTCACTGGTCTCCCAGGCCTGCACCTGGTTATTGTGGCCCAATGTGTGCGGGCCACTGCTACGGTTCCGCCGTTGCGCTCGGCGGATGGTTGGTTTGGGCCCGCCCCTCCAGCAGGTAGGATCCACCGCCGTCGGAAGGGAAAGCTTTGATTGGAAGGATCCAGTTGTGAGAATGACGATGAGGAAATCAGTTGGATGAGTGATGCTCCGCTGACTAGTTTGAAAACGGCCCATTTGGAATTAAGATAAACCGTTTTTTGGTGTTTTTTAAGGTTTGGAATATTTATTTATATAGGAGTGAAGCATGGTGTTTATTATCTACTATTTTCAAACTCCATGTCTCACATTAACATTCAGTTGTGCTGTTTGCACTTTAAAACAGCAGATGGCAGCATATACCTTTTTTTGTCGACTGAAATTTGTGCTAGTCTGATAGTCGGAGCAATAGAGATTTTCCGGAACAGATTTTTTTTTCATGAATACTAACACATCAGAACCTAACTATATAGTTACTACTCCACTTTAAATCGCAGAGTAATAGGCTATCCACACACACGCACATATTTCCTCTGAGTGAAAGTGGTCTTCTGAGGTGAAAGAAGAGCAAGAAACGAAATGAAGAGCCAGTGAATCATGGTGGGAAGAGTAAATGAGAGAAACTGATAGTGCAAGTGAGACTCAGGCCCTAGGTATAAGTATGGTATAGATAATGGAGATAAATGGTCCTCTATCTTCCCCGCACACACACACACACACACACACACACACACACACACACACACACACACACACACACACACACACACACACACACACACACGGCTGGTCTCCCAGGGATGGCCTGGAGCCGAACGCACACACAGACTACCTGCGCCATGGTGAGTGCTCACCGGTGTACACTAAACAAAGTAAGGGCCTGTGCTTACATGTGGTCAGACCGTTGTTCTCTAAGCCCGTGATTAAGCACCCACCCCGACCCTCCCCAGGACTCAAGATGTGACCAGTCCAGTCTAACGAACCAGAACATTCTCTTGTATGCTTGTATGACAAAGCAAGCTCCGGTGCATCTGGAGTAGAGGGAGCTCCCCATGCCTTACAAACTGACCTGAAGTCGTTTGGTTCTGAGAGGGGAGAGTGTCCTGGGACTGCGGGGAAAGGAACGTGGGTTGCACTCCTCTGGACACCCCCGCTGCCATGCTTTGCTCCACAGCACTAGGGCAGCGTCTAACTGAGCTTCACCTCATCTGACTCCATCGATGGCCATTGGTGGATCTGACTCCATCGATGGCCATTGGTGGATCTGACTCCATCGATGGCCATTGGTGGATCTGACTCCATCGATGGCCATTGGTGGATCTGACTCCATCGATGGCCATTGGTGGATCTGACTCCATCGATGGCCATTGGTGGATCTGACTCCATCGATGGCCATTGGTGGATCTGACTCCATCGATGGCCATTGGTGGAGTTGGAGTTTACCACAGCAGCCTTGAAATGAATTTTATAAACGTCTCCCTTTGCTTTTTATTCATACCCTTAGATTGAGGTTTCTTGGTTCTACATGCGTGATATTCATGCACCACCCATGGGTGGACTCTAAGAAGTCAGCTGCTGTTGGCCTTGCAGTGGGTAGATGGATGGATTTCATTTAAATATGTTTATGCAGTAAGGAAAATGTAGAGACAGATAAGTCGAGATTATCAGGCAGAAATGAGCTGCATTGTTGGAAGTAAAGTAACCACCAGAAACTCTTAGGCTAGGAGTGTCCTTGTTATGTGTAGGTGGCGAGGCCTATAAAAAAAAAAAGAAGGACTGACCGGATCCAGTCAGGTGACCTCATCATTTGCCCACCTGACTGGATCTGGGCAGTCCTATTTTCAACACATGAATTGTATTTGTAACCTTCCGGCCGGTGTGTATGTGTTGGGTTCTCTCCAGTATTCCAGTGTATGGGCGGTAAAGAAGCCAGCAGGCCAATGGGAGCTCTGTCTTCTCCTTCTCACTCACTGGTTCACTCGCTCACCCCTTCCCTCAGCAGATGGCATTGACCACAGGAACCAGGCTTCACGCGGACTCTGGGTAACAACCCAGTCTCTCTCTATCGCTCTCGCTCTTTCTCTCTCTACCTCCCTCTCTCTCCCTCTACCTCCCCCTCTCTCCCTCTACTTCCCTCTCTCTACCTCCCCCTCTCTCCCTCTACCTCCCTCTCCCTCTACCTCCCTCTCTCTCTCTCTACCTCCCCCCCTCTCTCTCTACCTCCCCCCCTCTCTCTCTCTACCTCCCTCTCTCATTCCAATATGTGTGCAGCCCTTCCTGGCTCTGTGTTCCACAAAGAGCCAGGAAGTGTGGTGGCGGGCAGAGCTTCGGTCCTGTTGCCCAGCAGCAAAGGTCTGTTTGTAGGCAGTGAATAGAAGACAGCCCTCCACGTTCCCCACAGCGAGGAACCGCCTTGGGCTTCAAAGCACAGTGACAGAGGTCGTACAGGGGTCACGGAAAACAAAATGAGAGGAAGTGAGACAAAATAATTCAGACAGAAATACACTCCGTTGTGGATATCCCATCATTTTTGGAAAATGGAAAATGGAAAATGGAAACCGGGGAAAAGAAAGAAAAGATAAGGTTGTTGAGGCTTCACACAATCATTTAAATTCATTCAAATGGATTCATCCCGTCCTCTGCCAAGCTAACAAACTCATTACAAATAATAAGGCACATTTGAATTCAAAAACGTACACAGTGCTGGGAGGACAGAAACTGGAGAAGATAAAATGGGGGCAGAAAAGCCTTTTGCTGGGGCCAATACTGCAAAGTATTATTCAGCATAAACCTCCCAACTCCTATCCATACTCCTCCGATACACAGAGGCTCATGCACAATGGCAATGCAAAAAACCTCGCCCCCATCACCGGGCCTGTCTCCATAGCAACGCCTCAAGCGGACCTCACCTCATCTGTAGAGCTGCCCGGACGAGCAGTCCGGCACATGAATGTACGCAGCAGGAGGTAAAAATAGTTTGGTACACCACCCAAAAAGTGTCGTGGCCTCAGCGCGCACACCCCCCTCCCCGGCTGGGAGGGGGGGTGACCTCTCAAAGAAGCAAGGCACTGCTGAGTGCCGTAGGAACAATGCAAAACAAGGACTCAGAAGAAGACAGAAGAAGAGTCAGAGTTGAGCTTGCGAGGCAACGATCACACGAGACTGCATCTTACCAGGCTTCCACTTATGCTATGTGGCCGACCCAAACTGGACCAATCAGCGTCCTATGAGGAACCATGTGATCTACGTGATATGGGATGGATAGGGATAGACAGAGACGGGTCATCCAATCACCTGCCAAGTATTTTTTGAAAGTGCCTGACCTCCTTCCAAACAGGTTCTCGGTCGGTTCTCGGTCGGTTCTCGGTCGGTTCTCGGTCGGTTCTCGGCTGGTCCCGTGTAGCAAATCATCTGGCGTGTCAGGTTAAGTCACAGTGGCTGTGGCCCAACATGTTTATCGATGCTGATGTCAATCATGACTTATCAGCTTCCAGAGTCACGTGTGTCGTCTCTCGTCCCAGCCTTCTGATTGATGATCTCATTGGTCATTTGCTCATTGGAGTAGAGACATCTAGTTCTGTAAGGTAACGACTGACAGACCTAAAGATAACCAAAGCGGATTTGTTTGCAGTCAGCATTGGTTTCACCATATAGGAACAACAAGACGTTTTGTTCATAAATAGGTTTTCAGCATGAAGTCCTTGTGGGACGCCAACATGGCGCGTGGCAGCTCTTTAATCTGATTAACTTGTGCCCTGGCCATAATGGGGCTCTTTGCCTCAGAGCTAGGGGAATGGGTCACACACACACACACACACACACACACACACACACACACACACACACACACACACACACACACACACACACACACTGCTACGGGCACTGCAGAACTGTATTGTCTTCTCTACGAAAATGATGACGGCAGTATTTTTCTGCACTTTCATCCCAACCCCCTCCCTTTACTGTACACTTTTAACACCGTTATGAAAGATGTATCTGACTAATTAGGCTCTTCGTCATTACACCACGCCGTCAGCTGGAAACACAACCCCCCCCATCCCCCGTCCCACTCCCACCCATCACAACCCCCCTATCCCCGTCCTACTCCCACCCATCACAACCCCCCCATCCCCCATCCCCCGTCCCACTCCCACCCATCACAACCCCCCATCCCCCATCCCCCGTCCCACTCCCACCCATCACAACCCCCCCATCCCCCGTCCCACTCCCACCCATCACAAACCGTCCCGATTCAAACATACCATAGCCTCTCTCCTCATGCCGCCGTCTGGTGTGCAGTCTGATCAGGGGGGGGGTGTTTGTTCTTGCCCTTTGGGGGGGGGGGGGGGGGGGGGTTGCCAGCCATTGTGTATGTAGATGTGCTGCTGTGTGTGTGTGTATATGTAGATGTGCTGCTGTGTGTGTGTGTGTAAATGTGCTGCTGTGTGTGTGTGTGTGCTTGTGCGTGTGTGTGTGTGTAGATGTGCTGCTGTATGTGTGTGTGCTGCTGTGTGTGTGTGTGTGTGTAGATGTGCTGCTGTGTGTGTGTGTGCTGCTGTGTGTGTGTGTGTGTGTAGATGTGCTGCTGTGTGTGTGTGTGTGTGTGCGTGTGCTGCTGTGTGTGTGTGTGCGTGTGCTGCTGTGTGTGTGTGTGTGTGTGTGTAGATGTGCTGCTGTATGTGTGTGTGCTGCTGTGTGTGTGTGTGTGTGTAGATGTGCTGCTGTATGTGTGTGTGCTGCTGTGTGTGTGTGTGTGTGTAGATGTGCTGCTGTGTGTGTGTGCTGCTGTGTGTGTGTGTGTGTGTAGATGTGCTGCTGTATGTGTGTGTGCTGCTGTGTGTGTGTGTGTGTGTAGATGTGCTGCTGTGTGTGTGTGTGCGCTGCTGTGTGTGTGTGTGTGTGTAGATGTGCTGCTGTGTGTGTGTGCTGCTGTGTGTGTGTGTGTGTGTGTAGATGTGCTGCTGTGTGTGTGTGTGTGTGTGTGTGTGTGTGTAGATGTGCTGCTATGTGTGTGTGTGTGTAGATGTGCTGCTGTGTGTGTGTGTGCGTGTGCTGCTGTGTGTGTGTGTGTGTGTGTGTGTGTGTGCGTGTGGTGGGGGTTGAAAGCAGAGAACAACAAGATAACACGATAAAGCCCCTCGTGTCGGACTTCAAAGCCGATTGGCTGAGTGAAAAAGAACAGTCAGAGGGGGCTCCTGTGTGGTTCAACCCAAAGACTCGCCAGCGTACCTGCAGGGGCCCCTGGGTGTAGCTTCAGAAGGGGACGGCGGTTGTCATGGGATACACACAAACACACACACACACACACACACACACACACAGCACCACATCTACACACACACACACACACACACGCAGGATGTGGCGAATAAATAAACACACACACACACACCAGCACATCTACACACACACACACACACACACACTAGCACATCTACACACACACACACACGCAGGATGTGGCGAATAAATAAACACAAAGGCACATCATAATGGATGCTCATGAAAAGAATGAATCCCTGCCATCAAAGCACACACACGTTTCAAAACAATGATGTCAGCCTCCCCTCCTAACGTTTGATTGCGTACACGGAAATAACAAAATGCACCTTGTTTTCCTGCAGCAGAGCCATCCCGCCACACGTCCCGTCTCCTGAGGTGTGTGCAGTGGAGGGCCCCGGAGTGGAGGGCCCCCTTCCCCACACCGCGCCCGACGTCCTGGGGGGAATCTCCAGGTAAACCTCCTACAAACCCCCTGATTCCCCCCAGCCCACGCAGGCCACAGCCCCACAACATGTATGTGTCTGTGTGTGTTTGAGGTGGCCAGATTCAGATGGGACTTGATTGTGTGTGTACCCCCCCCCCCCCCCCCCACACACACACACACACACACACACACGTGTAATCCCAAGCGCGTGCTGATATGACATGGGGGCGTCATGATTTATGAATGTATATGATGCTACAGGCTTTAATAATACACTGCCTTGCCGTAAACGTGATGGCACACACAAACACAAACACACACACACACACACACACACACACACACCGAACACACACACACACCGAACACACACACACAAAGCAGTGGGAGGTAGCCTAGGGGCAGACTGTATTGTGAATTCTCCGGTCATCGATCAGGGCTTCTATAGCTCTCCATTGATCCTTCCTGTTGTCTGTCTTCTAGAGACGGGGTCATGTGACCACTGTGGCCCCCCACCCTGCCATGCTGCCCCATGCGCTCAGCAGCTTGGTCGATTCCCTTCATTCTGGGTCCTTCTGTGTTCGGGTGTGTGTGTGTGTGAAATCTCCTCTTTAGCCATTTTCAGACCCTTGTCTTGAAGAACTTACAGTGCAAAGTTCAGAAGCATGCTGTTCAGCATGTCGTGGTCAGGCATCTTGCTCTAGGAGGCTGATGCTGTTCTGACTCTGCCCCAGCATGCGGAACAACGAACACCATCACACAAACAACCAGCCGTCACACCGCTGCTGTGTCCTGAAGATGGATCTGTGTGTGTCTGCTGCCATTCTGCTGTTGGTTGGTCTGCAGCCACAGGGCGGATTGGTCGATTGGTGGACTCGACTCGTACAGGTTCATGTTTTAAAGACGGGCCACGTGGGGGAGGGAGGGAGGATGGGGGAGAGCTGGGTTCATGCATATGGAGGCAGGGACAAAGCCTCTCAGAAAAGGAGAATGTACTTGGAGGAGTGTGTGGGCGTGCATGTCTTATCAAGCAGGGTGAAAACAGAACACACACAACCGTTTGTGTGTGTTCGTGTTCAGTGTGCGCTGTTTTATTTCCCACTCCGTAATGTAACTGTGTTTTCAACACACGATCGACAATGCCCTCCTATGTTCCAAAATGGCAGCGCTCGTCTGGCTGAGCCGGCTCTGAGAGTCCAGTCATGCTGTGAGACGGGCTGGATCTGGGCTGGATCTGCTCGCCACTTGGGCCCATGGCAAGCCATCGTGAATCACAAGAGGCTTGTTATGAGGTGGGCGACACAAAAGGCAACGATGGATTGCCGGCAGGTGATCTGCGAACACACCCTTAGCAGCCTCAAGGCTCTCGGGAGAATACACACAACTTGTTGCTCCCATGTTGTGCGCGTGCGTGTTTTTTTTCTCCCAATCTGTTGTGGCATCTTAAACCACATACGACTATATGTGCCTGATGATGGGTGTGCACATCAGGCTGGAAACCTGCAGTATGTGACACGCCTGTGTGTGTGTGTGTGTGTGTGTGTGTGTGTGTGTGTCTGTGTGTCTGTGTGTGCCTGTGTGTGTGTGCCTGTGTGTGTGTGTGCGTGTGTGTGTGTCTGTGTGTGCCTGTGTGTGTGTGCCTGTGTGTGTGTGTGCGTGTGTGTGCCTATGTGCCTGTGTGTGTGTGCGTGTGCGCGTGCACGTGTGTGTGCGTGTGTCAGGGTTTTGTCGGGTAAGTCAATCCCATTTGATAAGAATCCATGCTGACATCTGTACTGAAGCGAACTCGGATGGAAAATATAGAGAAACCTCCCTCTCACCTCAGAATGGAGGCAAGACACACACACACACACACACACACACACACACACACGCTAACATTGTGCACATCCATGCATGACGACCAAGTCCAACCAATGACCTATTACCTTAGCTTTGAATCTGATGTAAATGTAGGTCTGATAATAAGCTAGTTTGAACATGTCCCTGTAATGTAATGAAGTTCAGTAGAAACATCAGGGCCAAAACACACATCCCACATTTCTTGGAAGTGTGAGCACACCAGGTGTGTTTGTTTAATTGATTCAAACTCATAATTCAGATATGTATATGTATCAGATTGGCATAAGTATTCTTTCTATTTTGGGTAAAGATTTGATAAATTTATCTTAACAAAGACGTCCACTATTTGGAAATACTTAGCATCTGCTTTTATCCAAAGTGACTTCGAGTGAAAGTGTTTTTAGTGTGTTTCAGACCACAGAAGGACCAGGCTCATGCAGTCCACCCACCTGGCTCAGCAACACCAGGAGCCAGGTCCCGTCACTAGAAGTACCTCTATGGATACACAGTGAGTATTCATGGAGAGATAGGCCTGGTACATTACAGGTGCGTGGTGTGATGCCAGCCTTGCTCAGAGGAGCCGCTCAGTGAGAAGCAGAAAGATAACATGGGCTGTGGGGACCGGATAAAGTCTTCTACGAGGTTTATGTGTTGGACTCCCAGGCAAAAAGGTTGTGGGTTTGAACCCCAATGTTTGCAGTCTACCTGTAGGCTACAGCAACCCTACCTACTCCTTAATAAGAAATACACAACGTAGTTGTTTTTAATAAAGGTGTCTGCGAAAGTGCTAAATAGTATTTTATTTTAGTAGTAATAATCCGTCATGGCCAAAATAATTCTGGTGGAACTGGTGATCAAGAGTGATGAGTGAAGTGAATGCAAAATATGCCCATTATTATCATATTTATCCAATATGTTCATTTAGAGTATTTGGAAACAAACTGCATTTTCCCATAAAAGTGCCTAATTAATGACTTTGATAAGCCCACCTCCCCCACTGCCAACACTGACACACACAAACACACACACACAGACAGACACACACACACACACACACACACACACAGACAGACAGACACAGACAGACACACACAGACACACACACACACACACACACACACACACACAGACACACACAGACAGACAGGCAGACGCACAGACAGACAGACAGACAGACAGACACACACACACACACACACACACACACACACACACACACACACACACACACACACACACACACACACACTGTTCCAGGGCAGCTGGAGCAGCAGAAGGATTCCAGCATAATCCTTTTTGGTCATTTTTTGGGGGTGTTAATCAGAAACATGATGGCTGATGGAACAGGTTGATCAACCCCACGTGATTCAGAGTAAATGTTACGCAAAGATAGCTATCCTCCTCCCCCCTCTCCAACTGATACCTCCTCATCGTCCTGCCCAGAGTGCACTGCAACACAAGGTGTGGGGTGATAATGAGAATGGTTCGGCCCGGGTTTGCCGTGGGACTTGCTGGAGAAGCAGGTGTGGGCGCTCCCAGCGTGGGCCGCCGCTCCCTGTTGGTCATCGCTGGTCGCTGGTGAAATTGAAAAGGTCAAACGTCTGTCGTTTGGTTCTTTTCGTTTTTTTAAGCCAGGCAAACAGTTCTCTGGTAACAGTCACTAGTGGAGGATTTCAGACGTGTGAAATCACCAGAGGCCACTACAGCGTGTGTGTTGTGTCTGCACACAACTCACACGCACAACTCACACGCACAGCACGTGCAAATGTGGACGAGCGGGAGCATCTGTATCTCAAGCACGCACGCTCATACACACACACACACAACCACATACTCACGCACGTGCACATGCACGCATGCACATTTTCATTTTTTTGTTTCACCACAGCAAGTGACGACGTGCACGTCTGCAGACGTGCACTAGCAGGGAGAGCATCTGCCTGGAACCAGCCGGGGTGACCGCAGCTCTGCTAACAGCTCTGCTAACAGCTCTGCTAGCAGCTCTGCTAACAGCTCTGCTAGCAGCTCTGCTAGCAGCTCTGCTAGCAGCTCTGCTTGCAGCTCTGCTAGCAGCTCTGCTAGCAGCTCTGCTAACAGCTCTGCTAGCAGCTCTGCTAGCAGCTCTGCTAGCAGCACAATAAGATGGCTTCTTCCCCCGGTAGGACAACAGAGTCCTAATACCAAGCAGCTCTGCAGCTCAATAAGATGGCTTCTTCCCCTAATACCAAGCAGCTCTGCAGCTCAATAAGATGGCTTCTTCCCCTAATACCAAGCAGCTCTGCAGCTCAATAAGATGGCTTCTTCCCCTAATACCAAGCAGCTCTGCAGCTCAATAAGATGGCTTCTTCCCCTAATACCAAGCGGTCGAGACGCACACCACAACAACACAGAGCAGATATGAGCTGCAGGGCCACAGGAGACCATCAGATGAAACGTCTGTACCGCAAAAACATTCATGAAATCACACGAAACACTTTACACCCATGTACTCTTTGCCCAAAGGATCATATGTGCGGGTATTTACGTGTGCAGGGATGGATTTGGACTGAGAAACAGCCCTGTGGAGCAGTCAGACTGGCCCCATATGTCCACGCATGCAGCGTGACCCAAGTTTTCCCGTATTAAATAATTAACCTCAATTGAATTCAGTTGAATGGGAATATCTGCAGAACGGGCCAGGCCGGAGACCGATGCCCGTACCGGACCTTCTGTAATCCTCCAGAACCCACAGATGGTCGCCCCTGTGTGTGTGTGTGTGTGTGTGTGTGTGTGTGTGTGTGTGTGTGTGTGTGTGTGTGTGTGTTCCTCTGCCTGGTGAAAGGTACTGGGTTTGAGCACCCATCTTTAGCTTGGCATCCTTGAGCGAGAAAACATAGCCCCTTATTTACATTCATCAGACTGTGAAGACACGTTGGATGGCAGTGGGATAAATGCCTGAAGACTAATTACATCAGGTCATACAGAACATAGTAAGACATACTTTCTTACTCACAAACAGTTTTGAATTGATCGTACTTTATGAACCATACAGAGTCAAGTCCTTCCATGTGGGAGAAAGGGGTTTATTCAACTTCATACCTAACACAATATTGTCACGAAGCAGGTCGGATTAGAAAGAATTAATGAAGTTATTATTGAGGATTGGATGAACACACGTGGAGTCAACCCAGAGCCTTTTGATGTTCTGGATGTTTCTCCCTGTTTGCTCCCAGCGATGCTACAATGCAGTGGCATGTCCTTCCACCTCTCCTCCACGTGTCTGCTGATTCATACGGATGCAGGCGGAAGTTACTGCCGCTCGGATGCTCTTTGGTGGGCCGCCAGAGATCGGAGCTGACGTGCCTTATCACAGCGTAACGTCCAGGATTTAGCTCACGCACACGACGGATCACTTCTCAGTGGGCCTTTGCACTCGCCAGCTGTATCGGTCCGAAGAAGACATTTGTTAAAACCAAACTGTCATCCTGATCTGGCCGTTAGCATTCTGATCTCACAACCCGTTGTAAACAGAAAGTTACATTTAGTCATCCTTTTACTTTCCCCCTCTTTCTCTCCATCAAACTCTCTCTTTCCCCCTCTCTCTCTCCATCAAACTCTCTCATTCCCCTCTCTCTCTCCATCAAACTCTCTTTCCCCTCTTTCTCTCCATCAAACTCTCTCTTTCCCCCTCTTTCTCTCCATCAAACTGTCTCTTTCCCCCTCTCTCTCTCCATCAAACTCTCTCTTTCCCCCTCTCTACAGCCGTCTTCCTCAGCCAATTAGGTAGAATCTCTTCCTTCTCTGAAGCATCAAAGCTCCATACATCAAACACATTACATACAGATGCTCATTCAAATACACTCATCCCCTCAGTGATGTCCAGATCACACACCACCCACTCACGTACACACACATGCCCGCACTCACTCACACTCACACACACACCCCCACGCACGCACTCACACTCACACACTCACTCACTCACTCACTCACTCACTCACTCACACACACACACGCCCGCACTCACTCACACTCACACACACACACACACACACCCCCACTCACACACACACACACACACACACACACACACACACACACACACACACACACACACACACTGGAGTTCCTGCCAACAGATGTGGGCAGGCCACTCCCATTGGTGCAGGTGTAGCATTGATGTAGGTGGTCGGCCCCGTCCCCCCGGGGACTTCAAAGTCGTCGGCTCCTGTTAGCTAGTTATTAGTTATATTTACATTTAAAAAGAAAGAGGGACACAAAACAGGTTCATGCATCACAGGACACGGGACGCCTACAGCGTCAATCCTCAACATGGTGGGTCCATTCAAAGAGCTAAGGCACTTCATTAATATGTGATCGCAGGTTGTCTGCTCAATAATTCAGCACATGTAACCAGGAGCTAATATTGTTCCTCCCTAAAGCCGATCTCCCATTAGGTCGGATGGGTGGTCTGACGTGTGTGTGTGTGTGTGTGTGTGTGTGTGTGTGTGCGTGTGTGTGTGTGTGTGCGTGTGTGTGTGTGAAAAACCCAATCTTCATGGAAACCTAGTGGAAAGATGTCATGTAACAATGTCCTGAATTGTAGGGTCAATTGTAAACTCTGACCAGCTCATTTGTCTCGTGGCGCAGCAGAGAGCGCTGACTGTAATCTGTTCTGGAGACCCTGATTCAAGTCTCGCTGCTTAGGGCTGCTCCGCAGACCTACGCAGACCTACGCTTCTCCTTTCTGGAGACGTGAATTACAATTGGTTTAGATGTACGGGTTTGGCTTGAGGGTTTAGATGTAAGGGTTAAGTTTGAGGGTTTGGTTTAGATGTAAGGGTTTGGTTTTAGCTTCAGGGTTTGCCGCCTACAAACTAAAATAGTAGCATAGTACACTAAACTAGACTAAATGTTAGGGTTAGGTGCTGCAGGATGGACGTGGTGAAATCCACCCTAGAGCAGCATTTCTGGGGCTTATTGTTTGTTATACAGCAATTGGTACACACAATGTAGTGTTACACAAGCATATAGAGTGTGTAACGCATTAAATAGGATGGATTCATTTTGTGGTGTGGGTTCCCTGTGGATCCAGGACATCTGTGTGTGGACACATTGAAAAGGGAAATATGATCATCTTTATATATATATATTCGTTATAAACGATCACATATCACAAGAACACACTGAGGTGCTCCAGTCACTCTTCTTTCTTTATTTGGTGTTCGTCAAGTGGCCTCCTTTACCGCGACTTTCTTCCTATTTTCTACTATTTGTTTGTGTCATCTACTGTTCAAACAAACTGTCATCCCTTCCAGCCTCCCCTTCCTCTCTCTCTCTCTCCCATTATTTCTTCTTCTCTCTATCGCTCTTTCTCTTCATTCTGCTCTATTCACTCGCTCACTCCCTCTTCCTCCCTCGCCTCCCGCGCCTTCTTCCACTCTCGTTTTTATTCCTCTCCTTCATCCACAGACAGGTTTGACTGTGAATAATATCACACACACACACACACACACACACACACACACACACACACACACACACACACACACACACACACACACACACACACACACACACACACACAGACAAGCATGATAGATGACAGTAGACAATACTGATTGTGATCCTGCTTTCTGGACTGCGACAAAAGGCACAGCTTGTGCACTGAAACCTCACCGCAGAATGAATCCAATGAATTTACTCTTCCTCCAGATACTCTCACACACACACACACACACACACACACACACACACACACACACACACACACACACACACACACACACACACAAACACACACACACACACACACACACACACAAACACACACACACAAACCCAATTGCTTGTTGGCTGCTGGGAGGAGGAGCAGGCAGGTCCTCTAGATGGGTGGGGGGGTGGGGGGGGGGGGGGGGGGGACTGGCACTGGGACTACATGCTCTGCAGAGCACCTAATTGCAATGATAAATACGAGCTGGGGGAGGCTGGAGAAAAAGAGAGATCTCCCCACATGAACCATGGGAAGGGATGGTGCACTGCTAGAAACACCCCAGATGTGTGCACGCACACAAACACACACACACACACACACACACACACACACACACACACACACAAACACGTACACGTGCAAACACTACCATGCACACACACCATCAAAACACACACACACACACAGACACACACCCTAGTTAACGCACACAGCCTATTGTCTATACACACACGTGCACACACTAGCATCCACACACACCATCAACACACTCACACAAGCCTGCACGCGAAACGTCAACACACACACACACACACACACAGCACAGTGTGTTGTGTTGAAGAACACAATTATGTCCTAATTGCGTTCTTCAACAGACACAACTCAAACATCTGAAGACCCTCAACAGCAGCAAGAAGAAAAATAAGTACAACAATGCTAATTAGGACCAGCGTATTTAAAGCAAATACATGAAAGATACCTGTCCCCGTTGCTGGGGCCTAGTAACATTTCTACACCCTGCCTGCAGTCTGAATCATTCGGAGATCCCTAATTAGACAGAGCCAGGTCTGCATGGCCCTGCATGCAGACTGATGGGGGGGGGGGGGGGGGGGGGGGGGGGGGGGGGGGGTGGGGACGACTTCCATCACCAGCGATCTTGAAGAGCCGTGGGGTCCAGAGAGGAAGAGGGTGGGAATAAGGACCGGTGATATACTGCTGAAGCTTAATTTAGTGAGGACGTTTCTCACGATGCAATTTGAAGAGGAGGGGAGTTTCATCTTGCAGACAATAGACTACTGGGCCTCCTATCTCTATCTTTCTTTTCTCTCTATCTTTTCAATCTACCTGTCTATTCATCTCTCTGTGCTCCTATATCCATTTGTATCTCTATATATCTCTCTGTCTGGCTGTCCTTCCATCTGTCTGTCCTACCATCTTTATTTATATCTTTACATCCACCCATCTCCCCATTTATCTATGTATCAAGCCATCGCTCTATCGACACATTCTGCCCTCTCTATCTCCCCCCTGCTCTTTGTCTCTTGAATGTTTGATCAAGCTCACTGTGAAATCAGCTCAAGTGAAAAGAATTGGAAATGTCTCGCTCCTCCGTGGAGTATGGACCGGGCTCGGTTCTAGTTGAAAGCCCACAGGGGCTTTGCTGGGCAAATCTGCAAAGCCCCCACCAGCGACCGGAGAGAACCAGATGGAACGTATTGGTGAGATGGAGAGATAAACAGGACAGGACAGAAATACCCCTGAACCCAATTGGAGACTTTCACTGCATAAAAACATGGACCGAGGTGAATACATTTCTAAGAAGTTCCGACCTGAATTTATCATATTTAATTAGAAACGTTGCTATAGATATTACCAATTACACAATGTATATTGTATGCTAAACTAGCTCATTCGTTTTGCAGCATGACAATCTAAAACTAAATCTGCAAACTGTCTCTTTTATAACACTTACTGTTTGACCTTTTCATGGTCAGTTTATGAGAGACTGCACTTTGCCTGCTTTGCACTTGCAGCGGTTTACTGGGTCTGAAACCACCTCATATCTCTCTCTCTTTCTGTCTCTCTCTCTTTCTCTCTCTCTCTCTCTCTTTCTGTCTCTCTGTCTGTCTGTCTGTCTGTCTGTCTGTCTGTCTGTCTGTCTGTCTGTCTGTCTGTCTGTCTGTCTGTCTGTCTGTCTGTCTGTCTGTCTGTCTGTCTGTCTGTCTGTCTGTCTGTCTGTCTGTCTGTCTGTCTGTCTGTCTGTCTGTCTGTCTGTCTGTCTGTCTGTCTGTCTGTCTGTCTCTCTGCAGCCCTTAGCTCTTAGCACCATGACCAAACATAGGGAACACAGCGCACATGCTGACATGCAGCAGTGTGTAAGTCCTGAGTTTCCTGCAGTAGTGCCTCCTACTACACAGCATTAGGATAACAGGATAGGATAACAACATCCCCCTAACCACTATCAGCTGTCCGTTAGTGCTTCCCTTCCTTTGCTTACAATAAAACAATTGATGGACAATTCAACCTCAAAAATGGAATCTAGCACAATTAGATTTGATTATCCAGCCGTGCAAGAATCGTGTGCCATCGTAGTTATTTCGCTGTCTGACTTTAATGTGGAAACGTTCTTGACGTGTGCACGGTTCCCATAACCATACGACCATCAGAAAATATAATGCACATATTGATACAAAAACAAGCCTAAATGTTCCCACTGCAGAACAATGGAGGATTTGGTAGAAAGAGAACGGCCCCACAGGCTGGCTTAAGGTACAACACAGCCGGCGCTTTGAATGGGTGACTCTGTATACAGCCCAACCTTATTAGTGTTGGCAAACACAAGGGAGACATATAGAGAGGGATAATGAAAAGCAAGCCCAGACAGAGAAAACAATATCTCAGCCACATAAGAAAAATAGGGATCAAAATATGAACACCAAATCACATCACTGCACTAATTAAACCCTGCATACAATGACTTATAGGTTTTTGTATGAACAGTGCAAGTAGACTGGTTGAATTCATTTTGGCATTTTGATAATAATCAGTACATTGTGAGCAGAATGTCCACATGGAGGTCACAGAATGTGGGAAGGGGAAATTAATTAATTGAAATTTACGTTTTTGCTTTATGCTTTTTTAAATATAAAAGATATGATTTTATAAACTGAAACTGTTGCCCTCAATTAGAGATGAAGTCAGATGAACGTTTAGGTATTTAATGGCCATTATCATAATCATCATTAGTAAACATCACCAGCATATAACGTGTGGACATTCTTTCCATCCCATGTCGATGCAGTGCTTTCAGCTACGTCTTTACCAGATCATTGGTGCCGCAGTACCAACTCACAGCCGATACAGCAGATTGAATTCAACCACACAGACTGAGAGTAGATCTGGTTTGGCCACTAGCTTTGATCCCTCAACATGAGGGAAGCCCACCCGAGCACCCAGACAGACTGCTGGTGAGTGGATCCTCAGTGTGTCGGCATGAAACTAACACACCAGTCTGTCTGCAGTTGAATGTGTGTGCGTGTGAGTTTCTGTGCGTGTGTGTGTGTGTCTGTGTGTGTGTGTGTACAGGTGGCGATGATTTGAAGTTCAAAGAGGTCTGAGCTCTGGCAATTTGAATTGGATCAGAGGAACATAAGATGCGTAGTTCTGTACTTCATTTACCCTCTGAAGAGAGTGAGAGTGAGTGAGTAAGTGAGTGAGTGTGTGTGTGTGTGTGTGTCTGTGTGTGTGTGTGTGTGCAAGAGAGAGAGTGAGGAGGGAAGTGGATATAAAAGGTGTTTGAGAGAGAGAGAGGACAGAGAACCACCCCCCCTCTCTCTCTCACCCCCATTTGAGTGGCATTCCTACTCCTCCACGAGTTCTAACAGATGAAATGTGAAATAGCTTGGGGTTCAGCTATGAGAGGGAGAGAGGGGGAACAAGAGAACTGAGATAATGAATAAAAAAGTGTCCAATTAAAACCAAGAAAAGAGAGAACTGGGGCAGTTGCTGATCTCTTTTTGTGTTCCAGAATGCCTTCTGGAAATCGACAGCCATTTTTCACTCTTACATCGGTCTCCCTTGTCCTATTGTTGGCTTCCTCTCAGACAGCCTTTATTTACCGCTACCTCTGTCTGCCTCTCTCTCTCGCTGCCTATCTCTCTCTCTCTCCGTGTCTGCCTCTCTCTCTCGCTGCCTATCTCTCTCTCTCTCTGTCTCCCTCTCTCCCTCCCCCAAAGCTTGACATGATCTAATGACAGAGATGACACTCTCCCTGCCTTTAGCATCGCAGGCTGACAGGAGCTGGCTCCCATACACTGTGTGTGTGTGTGTGTGGGTGTGTGTGTGACTGTGAGCATGCGTGTATGTCCAGAGAGAGAGACAGAAAGCGACAGATAGCGAGAGACAGAGAGAAATATAGAGAGAGATAGAGAAAGAGAGAAATAGATATAGAGATGGAGAGAGAGAAAGACGAATAGTCGTCTTAAGAGCCAGTCAACACTGAAAAGAATTAAGCAGTGGCTAAAGAAATGGAGAGAGAGACAGAGAGAGACAGGAGTGGAAAAGTAATGACTTTCATTGTCCTAACAATACCAAAGAACTTTCAACAGATTGATGTGTTCATCTGTCATGGAGTCCACTGAAGAGAAACAACAAGTTGGGGTAAACCACACACTGCCACCTTGACAGCTGTTTGCCTCACAGCTTAATAAGTGAGAAGAACTCTCTCCACAAATTAAATGAATGTGATGAATGTCAGGGCTTTGCTTCTGGAATATAAATCCTACCTTGTCCTCAATAAAAAGTGTGTGGTTTGGGTGTTCGAATGCCTGCTGAAAGGTTTGTGGTTTAATCCCCCCAAAAAGTCTGCAGTCTACTTGTCGGCCCCAAAGAGACAGATGCCCACCCCAGCGGCCCCTAAATGATATCCAAACACAGGTACTTTGGATTAGAGCACTTGCTAGAAGACAAGAGGGTAGTAAATAGTAAATACGTTTCTGAAAAGTGTTCAGCCCTTCGTGAGATACACATGGGAAAAGAGACGATGGAATCGCAGTGTAGACATTTCGTTACATTTGACTCTCCTTTCTCCCACCACACGTCTTCACCAGCCCTCCAGACAAATCGTCCGTTCTCCTTTGAAACATGCGAGAGCTTCCGGTTTTTGCATTTGCGAAAAAGAGAAGCCTTTAATTGGAGGTTTGTGGAAGCAGTGGAAGAAACGCCCATGGCCTTTACTGATTACACCCACCAAATCATTCTCATCCCCAGTGAGGAGAGCTTTACATCAAGGTCCGTCAAAAGGAGGGATTTCTCTGCACTAAATATGCTATGCTTGACGTGCTTCATGGGTTGAATGAGTGCGCCACAGAAGCCCACTTATTGGAACACCAGCTTTCCTTCTAGTCGAGTTACTAAACTTGTAATGGGGACTTGTAACACTTCCTCATAGAATGGACACGTGAGTGTGCACTTTAAGTGTGCACGTGTAGTGTGCACTTTAAGTGTGCACGTGTAGTGTGCACTTTAAGTGTGCACGTGTAGTGTGCACTTTAAGTGTGCACGTGTAGTGTGCACTTTAAGCGTTGACTTGTGATATTTACTTTTAGAGAGGACTTAGTGTGTCTGTAATGCTGACTTGTAGAGTGTAAATGTTGTGTTGACCCTGCAGCATGAACATGTGAGTCCACGCTGGCAGGCCAGCCAAGTTCACTGCAAAAACATGCCAAGACAACAGGAGACTCTCATATGACAAACACACACACCTTACCAAACACACGCACACACACACACCTTAACAAACACACACACACACTACCAAACACACATACCCCCACCTCTTGCGGAGTACCCACAGGATGAGAGAAAAGGAGGACATTAGGACCCTGAGGAGTTCGGCACCTCCATCCTACTCTGTGTGGATGCCTGTTATGCAATGAGCCCTGCAGTGGCAGCAACACAAAGGCTTTAGGATCTACTAGAATAACTCACCTCTTGCTCGCGTTCTGTCCCTCATTATCTCCCACAGGCGGCTTCATATTATGCCTTTCTCCAGCCGTCGCCGAATCGACCATTACCTCATTACTGTAAGAGACCTGAGTCTCGTACATCACTCTCTCTCCGTCTCTCTCCTATAAATGTAGATGAGCTGTCTTCTGACAGCCCTCCCCCCCCTGTACACTAGTGAAGATATGTATGACCCACGTGAAGTGCATTTTAGATGCATTGCGTTTAAAAAATGAAAACAATATTACATATCCAGCTGAGAGTAGGTAGAAACAGGGAAGAGAATAACAGTGATAAAAGTGCTTTAATATGTTAACTGTACTTTAAATAACTTTAAATATGTCAACTGTAAATCAGTTAATAAAAATAAACAAGTGTTTTGTTTACTTTTCATCCCTGACTTGGGATTGAAAATGGGTCACATGATCATCTTGTCCACCCACCGCCCATGTCCTTCCTCTGGTCACAGAGGAAGGACTTTCCTTTATTCCCCATCAGTTATTTTGCACAAGGAAGCACAGACACATTCTTAAACAGACCTAAAACCACATAAATAAAAGGCCGTGCTGAGAGAGGACCAAACAAACCACAGGGACACATTGACTGAGGGCTTACACATAGAACATTTATTGCTGTGTAGTCAGGCTTTAAACCTCTGATGCCACTTTTCATTGACACAAGGATTTGGTCTCTGAAAGATGAGGACGTTTTCTTTGAAGCTAAAACAGCCCTTCAAGGTTGCCTTTGTTTGTTTGTTTGTTGTTGTTGTTGTTGTAGTAGTTGTCCCGCCTTGAACGACGCGTTGTGATGATGTCACCATCGAACACACACCATCAGGGAGAGGCTCACCTGAAGCCATTCAAATGCACACATACACACACGCACGCACGCACACACACATGCACAAGCACACGCACACAAAAAAAACACATGTATACGTACACATGTGCCCTCTCTGTCTCATACACACACATACACACACGCATGCATAAATACACATGCACACACTCACAGGCAGGCACACACCCATACACACAAACACACATACACACATGTGCACACACACGCGGGCGCACACACACACATACGCTCATTGCTAATATCAATGATTGATATTCAACATCATGTGGTTAAAACAGTCACCAAAGTGATTTTGCAACAAAAAACCCTGCAAAAAGGTCCAACCCTCGCATTGTTTTCTCACCTCATTATATTCCAAAATAACTGAAAGGTCATGATAAAAACACTAATGATATACAACAGTCTACTTCTCGTTATTAGTCTCTAAAGATCAACATCTCTTATTTCGATGCAATAATCAATCAATCCACTGGCGTTACACCCCCCAAGCCCCCCCCCCCCCCCCCCCCCCCCCCACCCAACCACCACCGTCTAAATAGGTTTTTGGGGTGAAAAGATGCCCACCTCTTGGTCCGATGTATTACAGTGACAGCTTTCATTGGATCAATCTAGGGCGTGTATAAAAAAAGTGTTGGGCTGCTACAACAGATGTGTGTGTGTGTGTGAGGAAGAGGAGGAGGAGGAGGAGGAAGAAGAGACATGTCAAGTGCATCAGGGTGTCAACTGAAGAAGACGGCGAAGGAGCAGAAACGTCCTGTATTGCGATCCATGCTCAGGAGCGTTGACATCCATGTGCCTTGATGTGACACACAAATTAAAGCTTTCAAAGAGATCAGCATGTGTCGGTTTTTGTTCTTTTTTTATCTGCATTGATGTTCATTTTTAGCATCGGAAGCTAAAAGCAACCAGAAAAGAAGTGTCCTCCCCAGTGTGTCCAGGAGCCTGAAGGATTCTCGCGTGCTGAAGGTTTATGGCTGCTGTCCTCCTGCGATTGTCCTGCCGGCTATTTGTATTGTCCAATGTCCAGAACAAGTCCAGGAGGGGTAATAGCCATCCTCGTAGCGTGGTTAGCATGTCTCGGTGAAGCCCAAGGGGAAGTGGTACTGAAGGTGGTGGTAGTGGTGGTTGAAGCAGGAAAAAAGGGAACATTACTTCAAGCTCAGGAATTCATTTTTTGCTTGGTGGTTTTCACACGACACCATTTAAAAAAGTACTCTTTTACTCCAACCTTATAAAAAGTGGAAGTCACTGGCAGACAGAAAGAGTCCTAGACGATATTTAAGACAGATTGTAAAGGTTAAGGTATGTTGGGACAGAGAAACACTTGCAACGTGCCTATTCGCTCGTCTACAAAAATAGTGAATAGAAGACCACATGGTAATCACCCGACACTGACATCTTGATACACATCGGTAATACAGAGCAAAATATTGATTAAATGAAGTTCCGTCATGCAGTCCAAACCAATATGGAGTGTGCTTGAAGTCCACTGCGTCGTCATAAATAACTCTTCAAACAAACATATTTTGGTGGATTATACGGTACACAAGGCTGCTTCCCCTCACACATCCAACTGCATTCTCGTCTACTCTACTCTCAAGGAAATCTCATTCGAATTTTCATCAAACTTCTTTGCAAACCGTTCCCTGCCCACTGCTTCTCTTCGCATGTTTGATTGAGCAATGCTGGAGGTTAAAAACCAGACAAACCAACAAACAAAAACCCCAAAAGAAGATTTCACATATCATTGCATGCAAGGATCCATTTGTATTCCCCTGCCACTCAAAAAGTTGTTGGCAGAGGTTCACCTTCCATGAGTTAATAGTCATCCTCTATCCTCCGTTGTAAAGATGTAAAGACGTGCTGAGGCCATGTCTATCTCCATGTACTTCATTCAGGCAAATCAACGCTCTAACACGCAATCACACACATAGAAAAACACACACACACAACCTTTTCCCAACATGGGCTTCTACTCCAGTCTCAGCAGAAGCTCCTGGGGTCGGCCGGGACCTGGTGTTACCGTCTGGCAGAACAGACGGACGTTACATCCGCTTTCTGCCCAGACAGACAGACGAGCTGCTCCGTCCCTCATCCCTTTTGCCTTCATGCAGTCCCTCGCAAACCCCGCCCACGCCCCCCCATGCCACGCCCCCCGTGCCACGCCCCCCGTGCCACGCCCCCCCGTGCCACACCCCCCGTGCCACGCCCCCCCCCCCACGCCCCACCCCCTACGGCCCACGGCCCCCGCCCCCCACCCCCCACGACCCGTTGTCGAACCGTAAGCGGTGGGCACGGATCGGCTGGACTTCTGAACTGGATCCCTGGATTTCTGCACCTCCGTGTCCTCGAGCTCAGGCGCCCCACAGCGAAACAAACAAAACAAAGAAGAAGAAGAAAGACGGACAGAGAAAAAGTCAAATAGGGACGTACACCGTTCAGTGTGTGTTTTTGGATTTTCAGCTCTGTGCCTTTTGCTGTAAACTCCCTGATTTAATTAGGGCCTCCGGTGTTGCCATAGGGACCAGAACCATGCTTGGTCTCCTACTAGTAAGAACAGCCCTCAAGCGGGCAAAAGGCCCATTTTCTGCCCTTGGGGCCCCAAAACTTTTGCGGGCCGCTCGTAGTTCTCCTCTGACCGACCCGACCGGATCAACGACCCAGGACAGCGTGGACGGGGGCGTCGTCAGAAACACATCTGGACAGGGTCGAGCTGGGCGAGATGAGGGAATACAGGA
Organism: Lota lota; assembly: GCA_026745465.1. Lineage (NCBI taxonomy): Eukaryota > Metazoa > Chordata > Actinopteri > Gadiformes > Lotidae > Lota > Lota lota. Next base: position 1,114,238 of record JACYXH010000320.1, on the reverse strand, counting down.
CATCACGTGACACCAAGCCTACCTGTGTGTGACAACGGGAGTAAAGGGGGAACGGCGATGGGTTCAGAGCCAAAGGAATGGAGGGACACGAGATGGGCGGAGCCGGCGGTCTTCATCTGTTCTTCCGGCAGGGTCCCACTAACGTTTGGCTGGAGCTTTTAACGTTGAAGGTGTCCTCCCCGTCCCCGCCTCTTCCTCCTTCCCCTCTCTGCCCCCCACTGCCCCGCCCGTCCCCTACCCCCACCCAGGGGTTGGCCAGGAACCCCTGGGGGTCCATGAGCTCCAGACCCAGGATCACCTTGCGGCCCTCCCTGCGCCGCGACGAAAGCAGCGGCCCCCCTTGGTCCAGGCTCCCCGTGCTGTTGCACTTCTTCACGGCTCCTCCGGGGGTCGCCAGGGAGCGGGGCGAGAGCAGCGAGGTGAGCGACAGGCTGCTCAGCGTCTCTGACAAGTGTTCGCTGTTCCCCGCCTGGCTGGAGCCGCAGCCCCCGATGGACGAGCCGATGCCGATGCCCAGGTCCTCGTCCGAGGGGTCGATGGAGTCGTCTCGGGTGTAGCCCGGACTGGCGCTGCCGCGACCGCTGCTCTGGCTCCTCTGGTGGCCCCTGGTGGCCTGGAGGGTGAGGCCGGACGAGGGGCCGGGCCGGGGCCTCTGGGGCCGGCCCGGGGAGCAGAGGGTGGCGGTGGGGTCGTCCCCGTGCGGAGGCAGAGCGGGGCAGAGGAGAGGTAAGGGTGCAAGGGGGAAGGGGGGCTCCAGGTTGTGGGGCGGCGACACGCTGAAGCTGAGGCCCTCCTCCAGCGTGGTCTGGAGGCTTCCCTCTGAGCTGCCCGTGGCCAGGGAGGAGTCGCTGTAGGAGGGGTGCTGCGGACCAAAGGGGTGGGTGGGTGGCGGATGGGATGTGGAATGGGAACAACAAACAAACATCATCATCAAGAGCGGTGTTAGCGATGTGAGCCACTGAACGTGTCTGGCATGTGGCCCTTCCTGTACAACTGACCTGCGTGCAGAGGGTCTTGTTGCGGGCCCCGGGGGACCGCAGCGAGGCCCAGGTGGCGGGGGAGGTCAGCCTCAGCCCCCTGGTCAGCCGCAGGCTGCGGGTGCGTGGCGGCGCCGGGATGGGCGCGGCCACCGGGTGGAAGAACTCCACCGGCAAGCGGAAGCGGGACAGCGCACCCCCGGCTCCTCCTCTGCGCTCCTCGTCTCCCTCCCCGCCCCTCCCCGTGCTGCTGGACACGCCACCTGGAGGGGGGCGAAGGAGGGATTGGCTCTGTGGGCTGATGGACTCACTGTTTCCGTCGCTGGCTGCTGGTCCTCCTCCGTGGCTTAGAGCGGACGCCATCGATATGTGGCCCACTAACTGAGAAGGGGAACCCCAACGTGGGCCAACGATATGTGGCCCACTAACTGAGAAGGGGAACCCCAACGTGGGCCAACGATATGTGGCCCACTAACTGAGAAGGGGAACCCAAGGGGAACCCCAACGTGGGCCATCGATATGTGGCCCACTAACTGGGAAGGGGAACCCAAGGGGAACCCCAACGTGGGCCATCGATATGTGGCCCACTAACTGGGAAGGGGAACCCAAGGGGAACCCCAACGTGGGCCATCGATATGTGGCCCACTAACTGGGAAGGGGAACCCAAGGGGAACAACATCGTGGGCCAACGATATGTGGCCCACTAGCTGAGAAGGGGAACCACAACGTGGGCCAACGATATGCCTCCATGAAGAGAGAGCGACTCTCTGTGCTTAGGTAAATTAACATTCATGGAAAGTGTATGGGGCCGGATGGTTTAATGGTGAGGCTTAGATTCAGGTACCAGGTACCAGGTACCAGGTACCAGCCAAAGGTACCTGGTTCCATCCCCAATGCCCACAGCTTAACTGTAAGCATCCTTGAGCAAGATGCCCGGACCCTTACTTGTGCCTTAATGACATGTGAGTTCATTTTGGGGAAATCTCCTGCTTAATGGCTACAGTTAGAATGTATTTATCTCTGTTCTGTCCCTCCCTTTACGGTACGCTCCAGTACCCTAACGCTCCCCCTCCCCCTCATCGCGCCAGTGCTCACCGGGGCTGCCGTGGCGAGCCAAGCTCCCGTGGTGGTGCTGGTCCGTCTGGACCTCCAGCTCCATCAGCTCCATCAGCGCCGTCCCCTCCTCCTCCTCCTCCTCCTCCTCCTCCTCCTCCTCCTCCTCCTCCTGGGCTCCTCCAGAGGCCAGGGAGGCATAGGGGGGCTCCAGCCCCACCTGGGCGTGAGTTTGGGTCTGGGGAGGTCCTGCCTGGTGGAACCCCCCCGCCTCCTCCGAGCTGTGGGAGTCACTGCTGCTCCTCGCTCCCTGGGGGAGGGACAGATGGCGGTTGAGGAGAGCATCTGCTCTGATGCATCTTTAGGAGAGGTTTTTAAAAGGCGGTGCCTAGAAAGACTGATGGAAGTTTAGCGTCTGCAGTAAGTCTCTCGACGAACAGACGATTTATTGCAAGAGGGAAACAAAGTCACAAAAACAAAGCAAATCTTTTCGAAAATGTGTCATGATGCAATGACAAACAGAGAACCAGGGAATCTACATTATGTACATCCGGTGGAGTTCGATTCTTGAAAACAGATTCATCTCAAAAGGTTAGCATCGCCCCTTCGTTTTCCCTAACTGATTTGCACCATCCAGCGCCATCCACACTTCCTGCCTATGAGTTTAAGTTTCGGTCACAAGGCTGCCCCCGGCTCCTTCAGATATCAAGCATTCCTTTTGATTTATACATGGCCTATAGTCTTTGCCTTATCGGTGATAAAAGCGTGCGAGTTGTCGATCCATGAGGCTGTGGTGTAAACTCCAACAGGATACTTGTCGGCTTTAGATTTCCCATTTATATTAATATCCATATGGTTGCTCTCCAGCCTCTCTATTTTGATTCAGTGCTCATGCACTTCTGTCTCCACCCAAGGATAAAGCAGAGCCTCCTAAGGTCTCCATGCCAACCAGCCTTCCAACGTGAACAGGGAGCACCGTCTCCTGATGTCCGTACGGATTCATTTAACAGCATCCATCGAGTTCTCATCCCAAACTTTGTTCTTAGATATTTCAATTTTCCAGTCAGAAGTCTCTCCTGAGGTTGAACGGGTAAGGGAGTGTGTGTGTACAAACTACTACACACACACATACACACGCACACACACGCACAGACGCACACACACACACACACACACACACACACACACACACTCCCCGCTATCCACATCACACGCTCTCTAGTCTAGTTGCCTTGACCTGAAGTATTCTCTCCAGCACACACACACACTCACACACACACACACACACACACACACACACACACACACACACACTCACACACCCTCCCCCAAGAGACACAAGCGAGCATGCAAGCTAATCCTCCCAACTGTTCTCGCCCCTCCCGCTGATGTTCCCTCCCCATTCCTTCCTTCCGTCTCTCCTTCCTTCCCCTTGCTCCCACCCTTCTTCTACTAATGAGCGCACTTCACAGCCCTGGCCGGTGGTGTGTGAGAGAGAGAGAGAGAGAGAGAGAGAGAGAGAGAGAGAGAGAGAGAGAGAGAGAGAGAGAGAGAGAGAGAGAGAGAGAGAGAGAGAGAGAGAGAGAGAGAGAGAGAGAGAGAGAGAGAGAGAGAGAAGGAAGGCCAGGCTACAGTAGAGATCAATTAATGGGGTTGTCACAATTTCTTGTAAATACCCATTTTCTGCGCATTTACTGCATGTGGAGAGAAAATAACGAAGCTAAAGATGAGGAATAGCGAAGAGCAGAGTCCTTGCAGCGCTAAGTCCGTCCTGTGTAGAAATGGTTCCAGCAGCTGTGGTTTTGTCTCTGCCCACCTGCTCAACCACTCCTGCAGCTCATCTGTTTCTGCTCACCAGCGATGAGTACTGAATTACAATGCTACTCTTCATGTATGAAGTGCTGCTGGAAGAACCGAAGCACCGGCCTCTGTCTCGTACTAGCTCTGACCAGCGCAGTGTGAGTTTATGTGTCCCAGCTCTCATTCTGCGTCCCAGCTCTCGTGCTGCGTCCCAGTTCTCATGCTGCGTCTCAGCTCTCGTGCTGCGTCCCAGTTCTCATGCTGCGTCCCAGCTCTCATTCTGCGTCCCAGCTCTCATTCTGCGTCCCAGCTCTCATTCTGCGTCCCAGTGTCCCAGTTCTCATTCTGCGTCCCAGTGTCCCAGCTCTCATTCTGCGTCCCAGTGTCCCAGCTCTCATTCTGCGTCCC
>JACYXH010000320.1:1092500-1105000 GCA_026745465.1 Lota lota | reverse complement strand
CACATACATACATTTGCACACACACAAACACACAGAGAAACACACACAGACACACACACAGACACACACACACAGAGAAACACACACAGACACACACACACACACACACACAGGGGACACACAGGAAAAACAGACGCAGGCGACCAGACGCGTGTGTGTGACGCGGGCGCAGAGACGTGCACGTGCGAGGCATGCCATGAGAACACGCAGGGAGAGAAACAACAGACTGGGTGTCATTAGGTTGGTGGAGGCTCAGAGCTTCATCACACTTGCAGCACCGCCCTCTTGTTGTTGCACACACTCTGTTGGCACACCCTCTTCCTCCACTCTTCCTCACTCACGCTCACGGGCACCACAGAGACACACACAGTGAGACACACGCAGTGAGACACACACAGACACACAGACACGCACACAGCTTCACCAGCTCATACACAATGGATTTCACACCAGGGTTACGCAGTACAACTCTGACCCGTGCCACCTCCTCAGGGTCAGGGGTCAGGGGTCAGGGGTCAGGGGTCAGGGGTCAGAGGTCAGAGGTCAGAGAGAGAACTGCATGGAATGGTTAAAAAAGAAACAAAACTCTAAGCCCTGAGCACACAGACTGCAGGTCAGTGCTAGATGTAGCTTTAGCACACTATACTAAAGTTGGTTCTAGCAGAGTTCCCAAGGCTGATGGTTTCCACCACTGTTACCAACACAGGTGACGCTGGTACAACAAGAGTTTCCTAATGAGTGCCTGAAGTCTAATCCTTTGTCCTGGTGGAAATTCAGTTTAGCGCATTTTTAGAAGGCATATTCTTGTAGTCATTAGAAAGTTCCTTGATAACTGACTCTTTAGTCTCGGTTCTCCAGGAATCCCATCATTTCCCTGGCCTGCGAGAGCAGAGTGGGATTACATGTGACAGTTCATCAGCAGCCGCTTGTTAAAACAATTCAAGGTTTAGGACAGCTTTGTGCATAAGGGTTTTTAAAGGAAGTTAAGAATCAAAGTCGTTCTCATTAAATGATTTGTCCATGTAAGCACTTCTTGGACTGGATTGTCTGCCTCAGCAAAGCTACTTCGACCGCCCCAACGTTTGGTCACTCCTGACCAGTCCCGGTATTTCTTCTCTCACATAAACTCAATAATACTTCAATAATAATAGTACTAGTGCCCTGTCCAGCTAAACTTTTCAACTGGTGTTAAAACTGCCAGGATTAGGGGTCTGAGTTCCCACTGAGGGAGGGGGGAGGGAGGGAGAGAGAGAGAGAGAGAGAGAGAGAGAGAGAGAGAGAGAGAGAGAGAGAGAGAGAGAGAGAGAGAGAGAGAGAGAGAGAGAGAGAGAGAGAGAGAGAGAGAGAGAAAATTACAGCGTCAATCCATGTTACCCCAATCTGACTGTCTCTCTTTTTTTCCCAGTTTCTCTGTTCTACCCTACTGTGGGGGTTGGTTCCCCCCCACACTCAGAATATATACACCCAGAATGTCCTACGGTGTTTTGGATAAAAGTGTCCACCAAACGACACATCTATAGTCATTTATTAATTAAACAAGGAGCCAGCAGAGTCAGATCCTTCCACTGGTGAAATGAGGTCACTCTCTCCTGCCCACGCACGCCTATTCTCAGACACCAGAATGAGCTGCGTTCACATAGCTTACGCAAAGGCACAACATGGGCTGTGGAGACCGCACACAAACACACACTCAGGCACGCACACACACACAAACACGCACGCACACCTCGTTCCTACGCTATACAGGCAGAGAGCTAAGTCCAAAAATAGAAGTGCAATGGCTGTGTGGCGGCCTCTCATCACGATTAGTATTAGAGGACACAAACAGGAGCTGTCTACAAGGAGAGGGAGGGAGGGAGGGGGGAGGGAGGGAGAGAGGGGGGAGAGGGGGAGGGAGGGAGGGCGGGGGGGAGGGGGAGAGAGAGAGAGAGAGAGAGAGAGAGAGAGAGAGAGAGAGAGAGAGAGAGATGAAAAATGAATTACTGCCTCAATCCATGTTACCTCAATCTGACTCTTTTTTTTGTCAGTCTCTCCGTTCTATCCTACTGCAAGTATTTCAGAAGGTTTCAACAGCCTAATGTGACTTTTTCCTTTGGGGAGCTACTGTTACTACGGCACAAGATGTATTTTAAGTGTATGCCTTCTTTTATGCTAATGCTTCACAGATTGGTAAACACGTTTAATTCCACGCAGATTCCACATTTATCACTTCGGCAAACAACTTGAAATGTGGTTTCCTTTTAATCTGTTTCACACCCCTTTTCATTTATTTTTAGATTCAGGGAAATGTTAAAATAAGTTCATCATATGTAAGGGGGAGCTTAATATATTATTAAGTTAACAAAAGTGCAAAAGGAGAGAGAGATAGAGAGAGAGAGACAGAGAGAGAGAGAGAGAGAGAGAGAGAGAGAGAGAGAGAGAGAGAGAGAGAGAGAGAGAGAAAGAGAGAGAGAAAGACAGAAAGAGAGAGAGAGAGAGAGAGAGAGATGAAGAGAGAGAGAGAGAGAGAGAGAGAGGTGGTAAATGGTAAATGGTAAAACAACAAAATAAAGATCTGGCCAATCTTAACTCCCTGGGTCCACATTAAGCTGTCTTGTCAGCCAACACAGAGCTAAACATTGCTCCGCACTCGGCCATGTTTAGCTCAACAAAGGTGGAACGCATCTCAGCGGGGGAACCATGGTGATGACTCATCTTCCTATGTGTGTTTTAGAGACAGTGTATGTGTGTTTTGTGTGCGTGTGTGTGTGGAGGTGTGTGTGTAATTGAGAGTGTGTATGTACATTTTTGTGTGTGTTTATTTGTAAGTGTGTATGAATGATTGTAGCTGTGTGTGTGTTTGTGTCTGTTTGCCCACTCGTGTGTGTAACTCATTTTTCACACCATGATTAGATACAATCAAAGTGTGTATTTTACTGTCAAGCTATGATTATGGGTCTCCAGAATGACATCGCGTGTCTGGTGTGTGTGTGTCTGGTGTGTGCGTGTCTGGTGTGTGTGTGTGTCTGGTGTGTGTGTGTGCGTGTGCATTTGTGTGTGTGTATGCGTGCCCATCTCCAAATGATGACTTTGAGAATACAATGTGTGTGTACACTCTCCTGTGTTCCTAACGTGGTTGAAAGGTAAATTGGATGTAAAATGCAGAGAAAGAAAAGCGTAATTGAAAAGGTGATCAAGGCACGGTCTCGCAGCGTGGGCCGCACCTGATAGAGGATCGCCATGGCGACACCTTGCAAAACAAGGCTGGATGACGGGATACGGCAGGTCTGTCTGACATCTTGCTGTTGCATTATTGCTGGATGGTTCTCTATTGTCTTTAAAATGTCAGCTGTCAGTCACCAGAATCCTTTAGATAACACTAAGCTACTCTTCCTGTAGTCCAACACAACAAACTGTCCGTCTCTCACTCCCGTTTCCCGTTCTCTTCCTGCAACAACTCAACGCTCACTGAGCGACACTCGGTTGGACACAACAAGGAGACCGTGATCAAGCCAAAGGTACAGAAACAAGTTATATTTGTCTGTAGGGATCCTTTCCGTAATGACAGAATATAATCTGAGCCTGTCAGTGGCGAAAACCATCACTCTTAGAGGACATACATTGACGGGCGCTTCGCCCCAAAGGAGAACATTGCAGCGTGTTTCGTGGATTACAGCTGCAGTGTTCAGGCTCAATACTGAGCCAATCCTTTAGAGTCCCCGTACACACAAAATGACCAGAAAAGGTTTTGGAAGATATGCTCCAGGTTCATTTTTTCTTTTGATTAACAGTTTCTTTTTTTGTTCAGCATGGTGTTCAACACTGGTGAATGTCTCTTTGTCTTCCTGTCATTTCATATCCTTAGTAAGCACCTAACTTTATCACCACACCTTTCTCCTCAAGCCAACAGAGAACAATGATCTCTCTCTCTCTCTCTCTCTCTCTCTCTCTCTCTCTCTCTCTCTCTCTCTCTCTCTCTCTCTCTCTCTCTCTCTCTCTCTCTCTCTCTCTCTCTCTCTCTCTCTCTCTCTCTCTCTCTCTCTCTCTCTCTCTCTCTCTCTCTCTCTCTCTCTCTCTCTCTCTCTCTCTCTCTCTCTCGTCACTACGGTTTTAACTCCAACATCTCATTGTTCTCGGCTGACACGCTCTTTGGTTTTCCAAAACGCCAAATGTCACTTCCTCTGCATGAGTTAATGTGTTCATACTCTCTGAAGGGAAGCCCCCTGACTGTGTGAAGACACACAGATGCTAAACACCACGAGAATCCCCATCTGACGCACCCACACACTCACACGTACGCACACACAGGACCACACCCAAAGTCATCGCACTGTCTTCACAAACCCAGGCATGTACACAAACGCACCCACCACTCCCCACCCCCAGGAAGCCCCCCGCTCACCTGAGCCGGAGAATACTGCTTCTGGCTGGAGTGTGAGGAGGCCAGGGGGCCGTGGTGCCTGGGAGCCGCTGTGGTGGTGTGATGTTGGTGATGCCGCTGGTGACGAGGCGTCTTCCTGCCTCCGCCCTCGTCGTCCCTCCGCCCCGGCGCCCCTCCTCCTCCTCCTCCTCCTCCTCCTCCTCCTCCTCTCTCCTTCCCCCCAGCACCTCCACCACCACCGACCTTCTCCGGAGCCCCTCCTCCTCCGCCACATCCGGGCGCGCCCATGCAACAGAGGGTGCCCTGGGCCAGCTCCAGCTCAATCTCGGCATCCATCTCCGCCTCCTCCTTGGCCTCTTTGTTGGAGTCGTCCAGGTGCTTCATCAGCACGGCCACCACCACGTTGATGAGCACGAACTGGGCGGTGAGCACGAAGGAGACGAAGTACATCGGCGAGATGAACTGCAGGCTGGGGTTGCATGCGTAGTCCACGCCGGCCACGCCGTGAACGCCACCAGGAACGCCACCGGGAAGGCCACCGGGAACGCCACTGTGGTCCGGCGGGCACTCCCGCAGCGTGTCCTGGTGGGGGGAGGGGGGAGGGAGGGGGGGAGAGGGGCAAGTAAGAGAAGAGAGAGGAGGTGGAGAGGGGGTGGAGGGGGAGAGGGTGGAGGTGTGAGAGAGGAGGTGTATAGAGGTGGAGGAGGAGAGAGAGGAGGTGTGAGAGAGGAGGTGGAGAGGGGGTGGAGGAGGAGAGAGGAGGAGGTGTGAGAGGGGAGGTGGAGAGGGGGTGGAGGAGGAGAGAGGAGGAGGTGTGAGAGGAGGTGTAAAGAGGTGGAGGAGGAGAGAGAGGAGGAGGTGTGAGCGAGGAGGTGGAGCAGGAGAGAGAGGAGGAGGTGTGAGAGGAGGTGTATAGAGGTGGAGGAGAGAGAGGAGGAGGTGGGAGAGAGGAGGTGTATAGAGGTGGAGGAGGAGAGAGAGGAGAGAGAGGAGGAGGTGTGAGAGGAGGTGTATAGAGGAGGAGGAGAGAGAGGAGGAGGTGTGAGAGAGGAGGTGTATAGAGGTGGAGGAGAGAGAGGAGGAGGTGTGAGAGGAGGTGTATAGAGGTGGAGGAGGAGAGAGAGGAGGAGGTGTGAGAGAGGATGTGTATAGAGGAGGAGGAGAGAGAGGAGGAGGTGTGAGAGAGGAGGTGTATAGAGGAGGAGAGAGAGGAGGAGGTGTGAGAGGAGGTGTATAGAGGTGGAGGAGGAAAGAGAGGAGGTGTATAGAGGTGGAGGAGGAGAGAGGAGGAGGAAGGGGAATGGAGAGAGAGAGGAGGGTTGAACTGAAATATTCTGGAATAGCAGCTACCAATAAATATGGTAGCTATTAAAAAACAGAACCAGGACAAATAAATTACAATTGATCATGGTCGTCATCACCATCACCATCACCATCATCATCATCATCATCATCATAATTAGTAGTAGCCTTGATAGAAGACAAAACCCAGCAACAAGCTGCATGTGTTGTGCTGTTGTCAGTGTTGTTTGATGTGCTCATTCTGTGGGAGTCATTTGTTTGGATGTCAACATTCCGGCTAACTACCGCGCTAGCCAAGTGTAGCATGTAGTGTGTGTGTGTGTGTGTGTGTGTGTGTGGGGGGGGGGGGGGGGGGGGGGGGGGGGCAAAGTGACAGAAGTACACACATCTCAATCGGACTGGGACCACACATGCACAAGGTGGGCCCTGTGCGCTGAATACAGTCTAATTTGCCCGTCTAATTTGGCGTGACGCTGGTCTTTCACACCTCCTTTCTTCTATGACTCCACACACAGTCACAATGTTTCTCGCTCTTTCTCTGCTTCCCTGCGTTGTACTCTTCTAGGCGGTGAGGGTTGGTTACTTTTTCGCACCCTGAATAACTTTGCTAGACCACGTGATCACATGAGCAGATCACCCCGATCCTCAGATCCTGGCATCATGGGTTCAGCGATGTCTGGTGATCTGGTGATCTGGTGATCACCAGATCATCAGTTAATATTGATGATCTGGTGATCACCAGATCATCAGTTAATATTGATGATCTGGTGATCACCAGATCCTCATATCACCATATTATCAGTTAATATTGATGATCTGGTGAGCACCATATCATCAGTTAATATTGATGATCTGGTGATCACCAGACCATCATATGGTCATATCATCAGATGCAAATATACAGGGAGTAATAAGAAGAGCAGTGTAGCATCATGGTTCGGGGGTCTTCATTTGTATTGAGGTGTAGAGAGAAAGAGTGGCGAGAAAGAGATGAAAGAAAGACAGTGTGGTGAAGGTATAGCGGCACCTACAAAGATTGAGCTAGAGGGAGAGGGTTCATTTAAATATACAAATACTTGATGGAACTGGCTTGGTGAATTTCCCTCATGTGCTGTAATTAAAGCTCAATGAAGCTACATTCAATCTGAGACCTTGTATGCTATTTACTCAGCTGGCTCCAAGGATCTGAGTGACTCATCTAATACGAACGTTATCACTCAGAAACCTGTTGATTAAAAAGTCTCTACATTTACACTCCTTGAAAAAAAGAATACTACTATGTTATAGATCACTAAATCAACATAGAAAATCTACCCTCTTGCTCATATTCCAGTCGATCAAACAGCCCAAAATAAACACATCCTTTCCCAACCGCCATAAAACAAAGACGTTTCATTTCTTGCACTGTAAAATCCTGATCTTGTTTTATGAGTACACCATCTTTGTTAGGAGAACACCATCTTTGTTAGGAGAACACCATCTTTGTTAGGAGGACAACATCTTTGTTAGGAGAACACCATCTTTGTTAGGAGAACAACATCTTTGTTAGGAGAACAACATCTTTGTTAGGAGAACACCATCTTTGTTAGGAGAACAACATCTTTGTTAGGAGAACAACCACTTTGTTAGGAGAACAACATCTTTGTTTGGAGAACACCATCTTTGTTAGGAGAACAACATCTTTGTTAGGAGAACAACATCTTTGTTAGGAGAACACCATCTTTGTTAGGAGAACAACATCTTTGTTAGGAGAACAACATCTTTGTTTGGAGAACAACATCTTTGTTAGGAGAACAACATCTTTGTTAGGAGAACACCATCTTTGTATCAGAACACCATCTTTGCTAGAGTGTAACATATTTGTTACATAAAGTACTACTGCAGCTGTTACATCACCATCCTGTGAACATGATTGCTCTTCAAAGCAACATCCCAACAACAGCTTGGAAACTGCCTGTGAACCAAAGCCTAGTATTCTCCCTGCTTATTCCCACGCTTCTGCACCTCAGAATTACTTTAAGCAGCATTTTTCACAACTTGTACTGGAAAGCAGGATTCAGTTCAACGGTCTCACGGGTGCATTAGCATCAGGGCTGACCTGGTGACCTACGGTAGCCAGCCACGAACACAGCTCAGTTCTAAGGTTGTTATTCAATTCAAATCCTACTGGACAAATACCAAGATTACATACTATGAGAATCAACAACATCCCCGATTGAAGTAGATTCCAGTGTGTCAAACATTCTCACTGATGTAGAATTACATTTCTGTTAAATGACACAGTCTAATGACAGCTACAATAAAAATGACGATGTATGTAAATCATGATGATCCAATTACCCTAAACAAAGGATGCAAGTCTATTACTATTCATCAAAAGTAATAGACGACAATGACAATTTATGATAACCTATGAGATTCTAAATATTTTCTTTGAATTCCTCCTTTATTTTGTTGATGTATTGTTATTGATCTATCTAATCATTTAGCTCACCCTTTTATCCCTTAGGGTGAATTTATAGCTACATGAATAGGTCATTAGTGAGCAGGCAGGACAGCTATGCCTCCAGGCTTGGGACCTTGGGATTCGAACCCACGGTATGTCGTACCTTCATGATGCCATTCCAGTTGTCACCTGTGGAGACTTGGAACAGGGTGAGGAAGGCCATGCCAAAATTCTCAAAGGTGGCGTGACGACTCATCCCCTCACACGGGTAATCCTCATTACACACTGCAGAGAGAGACAGAGGGGGGAGAGCATGAGAGAGAGGGAGACCGAGAGAGAGAGTCAGTGAGAGAGAGAGGGAGGGAGGGGGGGAGAGAGCGAGGGTGTTAGAGCGTGAGAGAGAGAGAGCGTGTGTGTGAGAGAGAGGGAGTGGGAGAGACAAAGAGAGAGCAGGAGGGTGAGAGCGTGAGAGAGCAAGAGGGGGAGACCAAGAGAGAGGGTGGGTGTGTGAGAGTGTGAGGGGGAGACAGAGAGAGAGGGTGGGTGTGTGAGAGTGTGAGGGGGAGACAGAGAGAGAGGGTGGGTGTGTGAGAGTGTGAGGGGGAGACAGAGAGAGAGGGCGGGTGTGTGAGAGTGTGAGGAGGAGACAGAGAGAGAGGGCGGGTGTGTGAGAGTGTGAGGGGGAGACAGAGAGAGAGGGCGGGTGTGTGAGAGTGTGAGGGGGAGACAGAGAGAGCGAGTGAGAGTGAGAGAGGGAGGGGGAGAGAGAGTAAGTGGGTGAGAGCATGAGAGAGAGGAATACAAGTGGATAGGGGTCAGGGTCAACATCACCAGGGCAACTAAGGCCACATATTATCTTTTCACACTTGGTTAGAGCAAAAACAGCTGTTTAAGATTCATCCATGGTAGTGAATGATGATGTGAATAGGAACATGATAATGTGTACAGAATATTAACATTATGTAGGCTACAACATGAAGTACATGTCAGGCAGAACACACAGTTCTAGTGTGGATTGACGGCGGTTGGAAACCACTGGGATGGAAACCTTTCCTGGTTTGACCTCAGAAAGGATCGTTCAGGGGACACGCTGATTATTCAAAGCGCAAAAACAAATGAGATGCAAAACCAAGATTAAAAGACACAAAGGGCAAGTGTCAGGATGACATTAAGAAATTAACTGAATAATCTCCTCAGCATATTCCTACTCTGCATATTATTCTGCTTCCTCCCCATTTCCACCTCCCTCAGTAGCACATTGTGTTGATGGGAGCGGCTGGGAGGTCAGCAGGACAGCTGAACCCACCAAATATTAGATAAGCCATCAGCTGATCCCAGATCAGTCTATTTGGTAATGTAGAATCTGGAACGTGCACAAAGGAAAGCGAGAGTTGCAATGTTTTTTGGTGCTAATCTCTTCATCTCCCTTACCCTCTGTGATGATGATGATGATGATGATGATGACGATGATGGGGATGCTATGAACACAAATGTTAGCCACCAGCGTGAATCGCAACACACAAATGCAAATGTGACAGCCTGGAATGTATTTGCAACGAAGTTTGATAGCGATATTATTCACGCACATTACCAGTGTCAGCGGCTATATGACATGAGTACATTAGGATGGATGGGTTTGTGCTTGATGCTGTGATTGGTTGATACGGGAAGGGGTTGGACCAACAACCTTCAAGCATCAAACTGTTTTTTAGTTTTTTTTGGAGCGCACAAAACAAGGGCATGTTTTTACATTCAATTCCAGGGGTACATTTGGGTTTTTATCAAAAAAACATTTGTTTGTTTGTGTTGTATTATGGGAATAATCCATTCAAAAATAAACCTTGAAGCAAGATGCAACATTAATCACGTGTTATATAACCAATAGACACGATGTGGACTCTTCCTTAAGGCAGACCCCAAAGTACACAGAATATTACAGGAATATTGTTCTTTTTATTGTTGTTTTCTAAGTTATTCACCGCCAGAGAAGAGCTTGCATCAGGGGAAGAAACCTTGTTTTCCAAACAGTGTAAGCTCTTGTCCGTGGTCTTGTTCACTTCCCGGCTGATGTCATGGAATGTCAATCACAGATTCACTCTTCTCGAATCATTTAAAGTTTATCAGTGACTCGTCTCACCGCTCAGCGCTCAGCGTTCAGCGTTGTTGAAACAGACGAGTTAGAAAAGTAAACGCTAGTGTCGTCGGCGAACACAAACTCACCCAATTCTCCAAACAGCTCCACCCCCAAGGCGGCATAGATGAAGAACAACAGCATGAAGAGCAGGCCCAGGTTACCCACCTGCACACACACACACACACGCACACACACACACACACACACACAGGCACACACACGCACACACACACACACACACAGCCACGCACACACACACACACGCACACACACACACACACACACACACACACAGCCACGCACACACACACACGCACACACACGCACACACACACAGCCATGCACACACACACACACACAGACACGCGCATACACACACACACACACACGCACACACACACACAGCCACGCACACACACACATGCACACACACAAACACACAGCCACGCACACACACACACATACAACACACACACACAACACACACACACGCACACAGCCATGCACACACAGGCAACACACACACACACACAGCCATGCACACACACACACACACACAGCCATGCACACACAGGCAACACACACACACACACAGCCATGCACACACACGCATGGACACACACAGACACGCACACACACACACGCACCCACACACACACATACAGACACACACACATGGATACACACACGCACCCACACATGGACACACACACACACACACACACACATGCATGGACACACACATGTACAGCCATGCACACACACACACACACATACATGGACAAAAGAAAAAATATATGTTTAAAAATCCAACAACACAGTGGACATTTTTGACATTCGAGAGATAAAATGACCTTTGACTTCTTGTCCACTGCATGCTTAATATGATGATCATTGTTGGATATGACCCTTTCACCATGGATAGGGTGCAGCTTTGTGCTGCTTTGCTAGAATTGTACCAGCTATAGAGAACAGATTGGACGTGGAGCTAGTTTGGTTTTGTTGCTTTTGGGTTCAGATCGGGGGTAGCCAATCATTGACCACAAAGACAGGACGGATTATGTAGGCGTGAAATTATGTTACGTTTGGTTTGGTTTGTTACTGGATTCAAGAAAGGATTTAATAGGGTTTAAATGATGCTAAGTCAGCTGAGAGTTTAGAACGGAGAGTTTGTAGAGGATCTGGAGTCTAGAGGGGACTGGTCCTAAATACCACTATCTAGTCCCACTTTGGAGTGAAAGCCGACACTTTGTAAGGTTAAGGGGAAACACATTTAAACCAAACCAAAATATTTGCATCACCTTTGTTGAACGCAGCTTTTAAAGAGTAATTACCGTGCTTCTCAGTAGGACTTGTCTCTTAATGCAATAAAGGCCTCAGGTGCTAATGGCATTCACTAAGATTGCTGCGAGATACGTGACCCTCTGATTGACTTCGTCAGCGTCTGCATCAACTCCATCCATGACTGCTGACAGCACTCGATCCAGAGTCCCCAGCCGTCTCGCTCTGTGGAGTCCGTGGGGATGGCCCTCGGGCTGAGCACACCGAGCCCAGTCTGACCGGGTCAGAGGTCATTCCGAGGAGCTAGTTATCAAATGGAGGAGCTATCTTTGATGATGTGAAGAGTACCACCTTAAGGAAATAGTTCTTTTAGTTTATTTTCTATGCAGTGACACCAGTGTTGCTTCCAGAACATCCTGGAGCTCTCTGGCTGATAGAGCATTGCGTCAGCGTTGCTGCACAACTGCTGAAGAAAACCCAGCATGAGTTCACTCATTATAGCGTTGTGTTTCTAAACCAAACAACAGCAAGTAACTGCAGATTTGGATCAAAAGTGTTTTGCTGCGTCTCTGTGGAGGACAAGAAGGCCCTAGAAGCGATGCTGCTACAAGAGACGCGTGTAATGACCTCCTGGAGCAGAATCATCAATCCCGTGTGGAGCTCTCGTCTAAGACAGGCCTCTCCCCGGGTCTAACCTTCCTGAATGAGTGTGTACACGAGTGTGTGTGTGTGTGTGTACACGAGTGTGTGTGTGTGTGTGTGTACACGTGTGTGTGTGTGTACACGAGTGTGTGTGTGTGTGTACACGAGTGTGTGTATCTGTACACGTGTGTCTGTGTGTGTGTGTGTACACGTGTGTGTGTACACGAGTGTGTGTGTGTGTGTACACGTGTGTGTGTGTGTGTACACGTGTGTGTGTGTGTACACGAGTGTGTGTGTACACGAGTATGTGTGTGTACACGTGTGTGTGTATCTGT